>CM059448.1:45642699-45672921 GCA_030390025.1 Squalus acanthias | reverse complement strand
AATTGTCGTAAGAATGAGCCTTACGCGTGGTGAACTTAAAGTAAGCTTTAATCAACTAAAAAGGTGCTACATACAAAAGAGGTCTTACTCTATGCCTCTCCAGGATCCAACTGCTCAGTCCAGTATTTATCCTGGACTAATCACGGGAAGTGATGCAATAAAGTTCGAGTCACAGGAAGCTGTATTGTGTTACCACATTCTCCCCCCCCAAAAGATTAGGAGGCCAGGATGCTCCCTCCATTTCGTAGCCGCTGGACGAGGGAGAGCCGCACCCGTTTGGGTTCTCGTAGCGGCAGAGGGCCACTAGCCCGTTTACCCGCCGCGGGCCGTGGACCAGAGTCCGAGTGATCCAGCCCGCTCTGTGAGGGGTCAGGTCGATCCTGACTGTGTACTGGTGCCCGAACGGGTGTCGGGCAGGGCTGTGGCAGATCCGTTTCCGAGCGTACGGTACGGGGTGGATCGTGGCTGCGCGTGCGAGCCCCGTCGGGCTCATAGTCAGTCTGCCCCAGGTCGGCACGCTGGAGTGAGGTACCAGCCAACGTCAGATCCAGATCGTGATGAGAGGCACCTGGCGAGCCCAGAGATGTGCCTGGTACAATATCATCCCCTGGTGTCCCTCTATGTTTCGGCGGGCAGGGAGCCAGATCCCGCAATGACACGGTAGATTCCCGACCGTCAGGATACCGAATATAGGCGTAGGTAGGGTTGACGTCAGTGAGCTCAACCTCATCTACCAGGGGGTCATTCTTAGATGCCCGGACATATCTTCGGAGTAGCACTGGTCCCGGTGCAGTCAGCCACGACGGGAGAGATATCCCATAGGATGAGCGACGCTGAAATCGGAAGAACCGTTCATGAGGCGTCGTATTTGTGGCGGTCGAAAGGAGGGACCGTGTGGAGTGTAATGCGTCTGGAAGTACTGCTTCCCATTGCTGGTTGGGTAGGCCCCGAGATCTCAAAGCCAGACGTACCGCATTCCAGATGATAGCGTTAAAATGCTCGACTTGCCCATTCCCGACCGGATGATAAGGCGTCGTTTTGCTGGCAGCAATACCCCGTTCCGAGAGATAGGCCTTGAGTTCTCCTGACATAAAAGAAGGGCCCCGATCCGAATGAACATAGGATGCCATGCCACAGAAAGCAAATACCTGCTCAAGGCAGCTGATAACCGTGGTCGTCAGCATATTGGGGCAGGGAAAGGCAAACGGAAAACGGGAATACTCATCGACCATGGTCAATAGATAAGTGTTGCGAGTTGAAGAGGGCAACGGCCCCTTAAAATCGATGCTAAGCCGTTGCATTGGCTGGGTCGCATGTATGAGTATACCACCCGAGGGGCGGAAAAACCGAGGTTTCAATTCCGCACAGACTCTGCAGTCCGAGCACATCTTCTTTACATCCCCGGTAGAGAATGGGAGATTTCGGGACCGCACGAAGTGTAGCATGCGAGTAACGCCCGGATGACACAACCCATCATGGATGTCTACGAGCGTAGAGGGTGCCATGGCGGAGCAGAATGCTCGTGTGAGGGTATCCGGAGCCACATTCTCCTTGCCAGGTCGATAGTGGATGGTGTAACCAAAAGAGGCCAATTCCAGCCGCCAAAGCTGGATTTTATTATTTTTAATTTTGGTCCGTTTTCGATTATCGAGCATGAAGGCGACCGATCGCTGGTCCGTGATTAAGGTAAAGTGCTGGCGAGCTAGGAGATGACTCCACTTCCGTACTGCCTCTATGATGGCTGTAGCTTCTTTCTCGACTGGAGGATAATGTAGCTCAGCCCCTTGAAAAGTCCTGGACAAAAATGCCACCGGACGACCTTCCTGATTCAGAGTGGCCGAGATCGCCACCTCCGAGGCATCACACTCAACAACAAAAGGAAGACTCTCATCGATGGAGTGAAGAGCCGCTTTCTCCAACTGTTTTTTCAGGAGGTTAAAGGCTGCAACAGCCGCTGTGTCTAGTGGGAATGTGCTGGCCTTCAGTAGAGGTTGGATTCGGTCCGAGAAGTTAGGAATCCATTTAGCATAGTATGCAAACAGGCCGAGGGCCCGGCGCAAGGAGGCCGGATTCTTAGGTGGCGGGAGTTCTTGGAGTGGGCGAAGCCTTTCAGGGTCAGGTTTAATGATGCCATTGCCCACACAATAGCCAAGGATGTTGATGGTTGGTTATGACTCAATGGATTTAGCCGCATTTAATGTCAAATTACGGTGCTGGAGTGCATCCAAAATCGTTGGAGATTGGCGTCATGTTCCCGCTGATTGCGACCTGCGACAGTAATATTGTCCAGATAAGGAAACGTATCTTTCAAGTCTTCCTGTTTGACCAGGTCATCCATTGCTCGCTGGAAGACAGCCACTCCATTAGTGACCCCAAAGGGGAGGCGACGAAATTGATACAGCCGTCCATTGGCTTCAAAGGCCGTATACTGCTTGTCTGAGACCTTCAAGGGTACCTGATGATAGGCACTTTTCAGATCATATGTTGAGAACACCGTGTACTCAGCCAGTTTATTAACCATATCATCGATGCGCGGCAATGGGTATGCGTCCAAGTCCGTATATTGATTGATGGTCTGTGAATAGTCAATGCACAGCCGTTTCTTGTGAGGTTGTAGAGGGTTCTTAACAATAACGACCTGGGCGCGCCATGGCGACGAACAAGGCTCGATGACATCCTCTGCTAAAAGCCGAGAAATCTCAGCCGCAATAAAAGACTGGTCTTCCTGACTGAAACGTCGTGACTTTGTTATAATCGGTTTGCATCGAGGAGGGATACTGGTAAACAGTGAGGGTTCATCCAGTGAAGCTGCTGACAATGCACAGAATGGTAATCGAGGTAGTATATTAGAAATAGTGAGTTCAGGTTTGGATCCGCCGAACTCAATGGTGAGCTTCTTATGCTGCTTTTGAAAATCCAGCCCTAAGATAAGATCACTACATGAGTCCTTGAGCACCGAAAGCCGGGTGGAGGGATACCTGTGACCATTAAGTGTTTTTTCAACCATACAAAAGCCAGAAATTCTGGTATTAAGTGATGACTGAGCCATCGCAATTGCCTGGTCCGATGGGAAAACATGTAGCTTTAACTCTGCAACAATCTGTTCCCTAATGAAACTATCAGTGCTACCTGAGTCAATTAAGGCATCTAAAGTATGTCCATTAATTGATGCTTTTGTAGCTGCATGGAATAGGTTCTGAGGACAAGCAGCTGTAATTGGTGTCGTTGCGCAAAGAGTGGCTGTAACTCTAGGTGTGTTTCTTCGAGAGGAAACCCGAGAGGAAGCACGATAGATTTTAGCCGGAACATCTTGATAGGCCCTTACTGGGGCAGTTCGGTAGGACTTAGCTTGATAAGCCCTCGTAGAGGCTCTTGATAGGCAAACCTTTGCAAAATGACCCTTTTTGTTGCAATGACTGCAAAACGCATTGCGAGCAGGGCAGAATTTCCAAGGGTGAAACTCATCACCACAAAAGAAGCATTTCTTAGATTGCCAAGAGGCTGCCACAGTGGGGTCATCATCCTCTTCATCAGTGAAGTCATCAGATTGATCGTCAGGGATAAAGACCTCCCTAATAGAGTTCACCTGTGGCCTCTTAAATTGCCTGACTGTAGTTAAGGCAGTAGACCGAGGTCTGGGCACTGTATAACGGTCTGTATTTCTTTTTGCCAGATCTAGAGAGCAAGCCATGTCATAAGCTCTCTGAAGCTCAAGTGTCTTACTTTCCAGTAGACGCTGGCGTATAAATGGGGAGGCAAGCCCGCAGATGAAAGCATCACGGATCATTTCTTCACGGTACAGCTCAGCTGAGGCCGCCTGAAAGTTACAGTCCATACTAAGTCTGCGAAGCTCTTGGAGGAATTTATCAATGGATTCCTCCGGCCCTTGTTGGGCTGTAGCTAGTAGATGTCTGGCATAGACCTCATTCGGTGTCTTAGTATATAGTCTCTTAAGCGTCCGAATTGCCTCCTCGTAACTGTCCCATTCCTCCACATACTGAAATACATTCGGGGTGACACAGTTGATGAGTATCCGCAACTTTCAGCCTTGCAATATTCAAGAAAATTGTCAAACGTGCGATACCAGTGTTTCCACACCTTACTGGCTGCTGGGGTGTTTGGGTCCAAGTCAAGACGCGATGGTTTAAGGATGTTTTCCATGATGGGTGATTCCCTGGATCCTTAGTTCCGAGTTCGTCCAAAAAGTTTGAGTGCAAAGTTTTCCAAAGTTAATTAAATTGTCGTAAGAATGAGCCTTACGCGTGGTGGACTTAAAGTAAGCTTTAATCAACTAAAAAGGTGCTACATACAAAAGAGGTCTTACTCTATGCCTCTCCAGGATCCAACTGATCAGTCCAGTATTTATCCTGGACTAATCACAGGAAGTGATGCAATAAAGTTCGAGTCACAGGAAGCTGTATTGTGTTACCACAAGAATGAGAGGTGATCTCATTGAAACATACAAGATTCTGAAGGGGATTGACAGGGTAAATGCTGAGAGGTTGTTTCCCCTGGCTGGAGTGTCTAGAACTAGGGGGCATAGTCTCAGGATAAGGGATAGGCCATTTAAGACTGAGATGAGGAGGAATTTCTTCACTCAGAGGGTTGTGAATCTTTGGAATTCTCTACCCCAGAGGGCTGTGAATGCTGAGATAGATAGATTTTTGGACTCTAGGGGAATCAAGGGATATGGAGATGGGGCGGGAAAGTGGAGTTGTGGTCGATGATGAGCAATGATCTTATTGAATGGCGGAGCAGGCTCGAGGGGCCGTATGGCCTACTCCTGCTCTTATTTTTTATGTTCTTATGTTCTTAACCCTTTCTCGTTGCACAATACTAGATCTAAAATAGCCTGTTCCCTAGTTGGTTCCTCAACATACTGATCTAGAAAACTATCTTGCATACATTCCATGAATTCGTCCTCGACATTATTACTGCAAATGTGGTTTGCCCAGTCTATATGTAGATTAAAGTCCTCCATGATTATTGTATTACCCTTGTTACATGCACCTCTAATTTCCTGATTTATACTCTGCCCTACATTACAACTATTGTTTGGGGGCCTATAAACAATTCCCACCAATGTTTTCTGCCCCTTGCTGTTTCTTAGCTCCACCCAAACTGATTCTACTTCTTGATTTTGAGAGCTAAGATCCTTTCTCTCTACTGTCTTTATCCCATCCTTTATTATCAGGGCTACCCCTCCTCCTTTTCCATGTTGCCTATCCCTTCTAAAAGTTATGTATCCTGGAATATTTAGTTCCCAACCTTGGCCACTTTGCAACCACGTCTCCATTATGGCTATTAGATCAAACCTGTTTATTTCTATCTGCGCTATTAATTCATCTATTTTGTTGCGAATGCTTTGCGCGTTCAGATATAGTGCCTTCAACTTTGACTTGTTTCTCTTTTTCCCTGATGTCACCTTAGTCATTGATGCCTTATTACCGTTGTTACTCTCTCTGTCCCTTCCTGACCCATTCTGCTTATTTTTACCCAAAACTCTACTCTGCTCTAGAGCCTTGACATTTCTCTTGCTGCTTTTAAATTTACTCTTTCCTGAATCCTCCCACCCCCCCACTTCATTAGTTTAAAGCCCTATCCACTGCCCTAGTTATTCGGTTCGCCAGGACACTGGTCCCAGCCCGGTTTAAGTGGAGCCCGTCCCAACGGAACAGCTTCCTCTTTCCCCAGTACTGGTGCCAGTGCCCCATGAACCAAAACCCCTTCTTCCCACACCACTCTTTGAGCCACGCATTTAAACCCCTAATTTGTTTGTCCCTATGCCAATTTTCACGTGGCTCAGGTAACAATCCAGAGATTATTACCTTTGAGGTTCTGTTTTTTAATTTGGATCCTAGCTCCTCAAACTCCCTCAGCAGAACCTCATTCCTAGTTCTACCTATGTCGTTGGTTCCTACATGGACCACGACAACTGGATCCTTCCCCTCCCACTCCAAGTTCTTCTCCAGCCGCGAGGAGATGTCTTTAACCCTGGCACCAGGCAGGCAACACAACCTTCAGAACTCTCGGTCATGGCTGCAGGGAACAGTATCTATCCCCCTGACTATACTGTCCCCTACCACAAATACATTCCCTTTCACTCCCCCCACTTAAATGGCCTCCTGCACCATGGTGCCGTGGTCAGTTTGCTCATCCAACCTATAGGCTTTTCCCTCATCCACACAGGCAGCAAGTACCTCATACCTGTTGGACAAGGGCAAAGGCTGAGGCTCCTCCAGCACCGCACCTGGGTCCCCTTACCTGCCTGAGTTGCAGTTACACCCTCCTGTCCCTGACCACTAACCAGACCTGTACCATAACCTAACCTAAGGGGTGTGACTGCCTCCTGGATCAAAGTGTCCAGGTAACTCTCCCCATCCCTGATGCCCCGCAATGTCTGCACCTCAGACTCCAGCTCAAAAACTCTGAGCTGAAGCTCCTCAAGATGCAGGCACTTACTGCAAACGTGGTTGTCCGGGATCACAATGCTCTCCACAAACTCCCACATGCTGCAGTTGCGGCACACCGCCTGCACTGCCATCCCTATATGACCTTAATTTATTTAATTAAATTTAATTAAATTTGTAATTAGATAACTTAGTTTACAGTGTAGTTTCCTGACTACTTACTTGATCTAGATTAAGTTAAGGGTACTGAAATTAAATATTTACCTGTAACACAAAGCACCAGAAGTAGTGTAGGCAAAAAGCAGCAACTCCTTGCCCCTCTTCTCCAAATTCCCACTCTTGCCAAATTCCCAACCAAAGTACTCTGTTCAAGTCCACTCTGTTAAATCCCGCTCTGTGCAGACTGCAGGGTATCATCCAGTTCTGACAATGGGTCCACACCTGAAACATTAACTCCTCTGATCTCTCCCCAGATTCTGCCTGACCTGCTGAGTGTTTCCAGCACTTTCTGGTTTTGTTTCAGATATCTGGCATCAGCAGTTCTTTGCTTTCTCTTTAAGTTAAGCTGTGAAATGAGAAGTCCAATTAGGTACCCGATTCAGTGAGTTTGGGATCTTTGCGAGTTGCAATCTTCACATTACATGCCATGTACACAGGCAGAGGTTAGTTCACTCGGCCAAGGTTTACATGACCTGTTTCCCCTCATTACTGAAATCAAAGACTCCTGTGTGAATTAATTGTGGGATAACTATTTTAAACAGAAACACGTGAACCCTGTTTCAGCCACGTTAGCAGTGTGACGTGCTTTGAAGAGCAAGGGGTTCAGCATAATTAGCACCATTGTAAATGTTATGAAGTGAGGAGCCGATAAGCTTACGAATGCCTGCCAGCTTACTAGATTCTTGGCATATTCTGACCTGCTGTCAGATGGCGTTTGGGACAAATCCAGTCCTTTGTAGAGTGAATTCCCCTTCACTGACATCATGAAGTTCCTCGGCAGTGATATTAGGATTTACCAATTGATTTACAGGCATATGTGACACTATAACAAGCATCACACTCATTACTGTATCTGTCACTGTCTCACCAGGTGACAATCTGGGCTAGGATGCAGCAGATTAATTGTATAAAAAACTTTCTCCAATGTAAATTTTAAAAAGTACTTCCATATATATAGCGCCTTTCACAACCTCAGGATATCCCAAAGCGCTTTACACGTTTGCAGCCTCTGGCTGCTCGAACTCAAGCTGAGGCTTTCTGAACTTGAGGGCAGCTGGATTCACTGCAGGGCATACGGGTGGCTGAGTGTGTCCTGGATCGCAGGTTCCAGATAGAGTTCAGAATAGCAAGTGTGTAAGGGTAGGAAGAGGCTGGCAATGCAGGAATCCTCCGGGAGTGTGGCACTCTCAAACCAATATTCAGCACTGAATACCAGTGAGGGTGACAATCTTGAAGGAGTGCAGTCTCGTGCCTGCGCACCGTGAGGCAAAGAACTTCACATGGGAGTACAGCAAAGTGTAGGTATGCAGTAGTAATTGGGGATTCGATAGTCAGGGGTGCAGACAGACAGCTCTGCTACTGTTGACGTGAGACCCATATGGTATGTTGCCTCCCTGGTGCCAGGGCAAGGGACATCACAGAGAGGGTGCAGAACATTCTGCGGGGGAAGGGGAAGAGTCAGAAGTCGTGGTCCATGTTGGAATCAATGACATAGGGAGAAAGAGGGTTCAGGTCCTGCAGTCAGAGTTTAAGGAGCTAGGGAGGAGGTTAAAAAGCAGGACCTCAAAGGTAGTAATCTATGGATTACTCCCAGTGCCACGCGCTAGTGAGAATAGAAATACGAAGATATGGCAGGTTAGTGCATGGCTGGAGACATGGCAGGAGGGCTTCAGATTCCTGGGACATTGGGACCAGTTCTGTGGCAGGAGGGACCTGTTCAAAATGGATGGGTTGCACCTGAACAGAGCTGGGACCAATATCCTCGCGGGCTGGTTAACTAGTGCTGTGGGGGTGGGTTTAAACTAATTCGCCAGGGAGTTGGGCACCAGGATGTAGTATTAAAAAATAGAAACATGGGGCACAGAGGACTGGGGGAGACAGTTAGAGGTTGAAAGAATACAGAATTAGGTGGGATCATAGAAAATACAAGGAGGTCTATGTTAGGTTGGGAGTGCATGTGTGTAAATGCACAAAGAGTGGTTAATAAGGTTGGTGAGCTGCAGGAGCAAATAGCCACGTGGGAATATGACATCGTGGTGCTAACCGAGACCTGGCTCAAAAAAGAGGAGGATTGGATGTTTAATATTCCTGGGTACAAGGTATATAGGAAAGATAGGGAAGGTGAAAAAGGAGAGGGGTAGCAGTTTTGATTAAGGAAAATATTACAGTGCTAGAAAGAGAGAATGGCCTTGAGGGGTCAAAGACAGAATCTATTTGGTTGGAGTTAAGAAACAATAAAGGAGCTATTATGCTAGTTGGTGTATTTTATAGGACACCGAATAGTGGGAAGGAGACAGAGGAGCAGATTTTCACAGAAATTACTGAGAGGTGCAAGAACTATAGAGTCGTGATAATCAATGTTCCACCTAATTTTTTTTGGGAGCGTGGCCCCTTTAAGAGGCTGCCTGGCCCATTCACAGTTTCGCACATGCGCGAAATTTAACATTAGAAAAGCTAGTCCCAGGCTGCGCAGGACCAACAGAGAGCATGGACGCACAGTTCAGAAGGGAGACTTTAACTACCCTAATATTGAATGGGGCAGAGATTGTGTTAAGGGCAGAGAAAGGGAGGAATTTCTGAAGTGTGTTCAGGAGAATTTTCTTGATCAGTATGTTTCCTGCCCAACAAGGAAGGATGCGGAGATGCCGGTGTTGGACTGGGGTGGACAAAATTGAGAGGTCGCACAACACCAGGTTATAGTCCAACAGTTTTATTTGAAATCACAAGCTTTCGGAGCTATCGATTGCTCCTTCCTCAGGTCCTGAGGAAGGAGCAATCGATAGCTCCGAAAGCTTGTGATTTCAAATAAAACTGTTGGACTATAACCTGGTGTTGTGCGACCTCTCAACAAGGAAGGAGGCATTGCTGGATCTAGTCCTGGGGAATGAAGTGGGTCAAGTGGAGAATGTCACAGTTGGAGAGCATATCTGGAATAGTGATCATAATATCGTAAGGTTTAGATTAGATATGGAGAAGGACAAGGAGCAATCTAGAATAAAAATACTTAACTGGAGAAGGGCTAATTTCAGCGAATTGAGGGGGGATCTGGCCCGGGTAAATTGGAGTCAAAGACTGGCTGGCAAAAATGTAATGGAGCAATGGGCAGCCTTTAAAGAGGAGATGGTTCGGGTACAGTCTAGGTTATATTCCCACAAGGGGGAAAGGGAGGGCAACCAAAGCTAGAGCTCCCTGGATGACGAAGGAGTTGGAGAGTGGATGAAGCAAAAAAAGGGAGTATGACAGATGTCAGATTGATAGTACAAAGGAGAATCAGGCTGACTATAGAAAGTACAGAGGAGAAGTGAAAAAGGAAATAAGAGGGGCAAAGAGACAGCCCGAGAATAGAATGGCAGCTAACATAAAGGGAAATCCAAAGGCATATTAACAGTAAACAGGTTGTCAGAGGAGTGGTGGTGCCGATTAAGGACCAAAATGGAGATCTATTGGTGGAGGCAGAAGGCATGGCTGAGGTACTAAATGAGTACTTTGCATCGGTGTTTACCAAGGAAGAGGACTTTGCCAAAGCTATGGTAAACGAGGAGGTTGTCGGGATATTGGATGAGATAAAAATAGATAAAGAGGAGGTACTAGACAGGCTGGTGGTAATTAAAGTGGATAAGGGACAAAATTAACAGTCACTTGGACAAGTGTGGATTACTTAAGGAAAGCCAGCACGGATTTGTTAAAGGCAAATCATGTTTAACCAACTTGATCGAATTTTTTGATAAGGTAACAGAGAGGGTTGATGAGGGCAATGCAGTTGATGTGATTTCCAAAAGGCGTTCGACAAAGTGCCACATAATAGGTTTGCCAGCAAAGTTGAAGCCCATGGAAAAAAAGGGACAGTGGCAGCATGGATATGAAATTGGCTAAGTGACAGGAAACAGAGAGTAGTGGTGAACGATAGTTTTTCAGACTGGAGGAAGGTATACAGTGGTATCCCCAGGGATCGGTTCTGTGACCACTGCTTTTCTTGATATATATTAATGACTTGGATGTGATGTACAGGGTACAATTTCAAAATTTGCAGATGACACAAAACTTGGAAGTAGAGTGAACAGTGAGGAGGATAGTGATAGACTTCAAGAGGACATAGACAGGCTGGTGGAATGGGCGGACACGTGGCAGATGAAATTTAACACAGAAAAGTGCGAAGTGATACATTTTGGTAGAAAGACTGAAGAGAGGAAATATAAACTAAAGGGTACAATCCTAAAGGGGGTGAATGAACAGAGAGACCATGGGGTGTATGTGCACAAATCGTTGAAGGTGGCAGGGTAGGTGGAGAAAGCAGTTAAAAAAGCTTACGGGATCCTGGGCTTCACGAATAGAGGTATAGAGTACAAAAGCGTGGAAGTTATGATGAACCTGTATAAAACACTGGTTTGGCCTCAACTGGAGTATTGGGCTGGATTTTGCCAGCCCTGGGGAGGCGGGTTTGGAGGCGGGACTGCCTGGAAAATGGCAGAATTTGGGGACAGGTGCCCAACCCGCCCCAACCCGCCTTTGTGCCATCTTGCCAGGAGGCAGGTAGCCGTCCCGCGCCGGGTCCCATCTCCATGGAGGCGGGAAGGGGATTACAGCCACTTAACTGCCTGTTAACAGGTAGTTAACAGGCAGATAAGAGGATTATCCCCATTTTGCCCACACAAGTGCGGGCTTCCCGAAGGCTCCGAAACCCGCCAGGGTCACCCAGGCGAGTATTGGGTCTGCGGGGGTCGGAGGGGTGCAAAAGTGCACTGTGAGGGTAAGTTATGGGTGCAATTGTGGAAAGGTGAGTATGTGAGGTAAGTGGAAAGTGTTAGAAAAAGTTTACTTACCTTTGTTTCTTCCGGCAGGCTTCAAGAGTTGGGTATGTGGAGAGTCTCGCATCTCCGCGGCAGAGATGACAGATGGCTGCTGCATTCTCCAATGCAACAACCATCTAATTTCTGCAAAAGAAAGAGGATTGATGAGGTCTTGAATTCAAGAACTCATCAAACTACAGAGAATGTCAGTGTTTGACAGCTTCACAGAGCTGTCAAACGATGACAATTCATCTGTCAAAAATGAAACGTCATACGCTGACGTTCTCTGTAACCGGCTTTCCCTTAATTGGCCTGCTAAATCCGCTGGGCGGGCTTAACAAGGTCAATCAAGGGAAAATAGCGTGGGTTGGCCAGAAGTTGATGGAGGCGGGACTGAAACCCGACAAGTGGGAGTCCCGCCTCCAAAAGCTCCCCATTGGCAAAATCCAGCTCATTGTGTCCAATTCTGGAAACCACACTTTAGGAAGGATGTGAAGGCCTTAGAGAGGGTGCAGAAAAGATTTACAAGAATGATTCCAGGGATGAGGGACTTCAGTTACATTGATAGACTGGAGAAGCTGGGATTGTTGTTCTTTGAGCAGAGAAGATTGAGAGGAGATTTGATAGAGGTGTTCAAAATCATGAGGGGTCTGGACAGAGTAGATAGAGAGAAACTGTTCCCATTGGCAGAAGGGTCGAGAAGCAGAGGGCACAGATTTAAGGTGATTGGCAAAAGAACCAAAGGCGACGCAAGAAAAAACTTTTTTACTCAGTGAGTGGTTATGATCTGGAATGCACTGCCTGAAAGGGTGGTGGAGGTAGACGCAATCAAGGCTTTCAAAAGGGAATTGGATGAGTACCTGAAGGAAAAAAATTTGCAGGGCTACAGGGAAAGGGCAGGGGGGTGGGACTAGCTGAAGTGCTCTTGCAGAAAGCTGGCACGGGCTCAACGGGCCGAATGGCCTTCTTCCGTGCTGTAACCATTCTATGATTCTATAATTCTAAGTCACCCAGTCCGGATGGGATGCATCCTAGGTTGCTGAGGGAAGTAAGAGTAGAAATTGCGGAGGTGCTGGCTACAATCTTCCAATCCTCCTTAGTTACGGGGGTGGTGCCAAAGGACTGGAGGATTGCAAATGTTACACCCTTGTTCAAAAAAGGGGAGAAGGATAAACCTGGCAATTACAGGCCCTTCAGTTTAACCTCGGTGGTGGGGAAGCTATTAGAAATAATAATCTGGGAGAAAATGAACAGCCACTTGGACTAATAAAGGAGAGCCAGCACGGATTTGTTAAGGGCAAATCATGTTTGACTAACTTGGTTGAGTTTTTTGATGAGGTAACAGAGAGGGTGGATGAGGGCAGTGCAGTTGATGTTCTGTATATGGACTTTCAAAAGGTGTCTGATAAAGTACCACATATTAGGCTTGTTAGCAAAATTGAAGCCCATGGGATAAAAGGGGCAGTAGCAGCATGGATACAAAATTGGCTAAGGGATAGAAAAACAGAGAGTTGTGGTGAATGGCTGTATTTCGGACTGGAGGGAGGTATACAGTGGCATTCCCCAAGGTTAAGTACTAGGACCACTGCTGTTTCTGATATATATTAATGACTTGGACTTGGGGGGTTACAGGGCACAATTTCGAAATTTACAGATGACACAAAACTTGGGAGTGTAGTTAACAGTGAGGAAGATAGTAATAGACTTCAAGAGGACAAAGACAGGCTGGTGGAATGGGCGGACACATGGCAGATGAAATTTAACACAGAGAAGTGTGAGGTGATACATTTTTAGGAAGAATGAGGAGAGACAATACACACTAAATGGTACAATTTTAAAGGGGTGGAAGAACAGAGACCTGGGGGTGTTTGCGCACAAATCTTTGAAGGTGGTAGGACAGGTTAACAAAACAGTTAATAAAGCATATGGGATCCTGGGCTTTATAAATAGAAGCCTAGAGTACAAAAGCCAGGAAGTTATAGTAAACCTGTATAAAACACTAGTTCGGCCCCAGCTGGAGTATTGTGTCCAATTCTGGGCACCACACTTCAGGAAGGATGTGAAAGCTTTGGAGAGAGTACAGAAGAGATGTCGTAAGAATGAGCCTTACGCGTGGTGAACTTAAAGTAAGCTTTAATCAACTAAAAAGGTGCTACATACAAAAGAGGTCTTACTCTATGCCTCTCCAGGATTCAACTGATCAGTCCAGTATTTATCCTGGACTAATCACAGGAAGTGCTGCAATAAAGTTCAAGTCACAGGAAGCTGTATTGTGTTACCACATTCTCCCCCCCCAAAAGATTAGGAGGCCGGGATGCTCCCTCCATTTCGTAGCCGCTGGACGAGGGAGAGCCGCACCCGTTTGGGTTCTCGTTGCGGTAGAGGGCCCCTAGCCCGTTTACCCGCCGCGGGCCGTGGACCAGAGTCCGAGTGATCCAGCCCGCTCTGTGAGGGGTCAGGACGATCCTGACTGTGTACTGGTGCCCGAACGGGTGTCGGGCAGGGCTGTGGCAGATCCGTTTCCGAGCGTACGGTACGGGGTGGATCGTGGCTGCGCGTGCGAGCCCCAACGGGCTCATAGTCAGTCTGCCCCAGGTCGGCACGCTGGAGTGAGGTACCAGCCGGCGTCAGATCCAGATCGTGATGAGAGGCACCTGGCGAGCCCAGAGATGTGCCTGGTACAATATCATCCCCTGGTGTCCCTCTATGTTTCGGCGGGCAGGGAGCCAGATCCCGCAATGACACGGTAGATTCCCGACCGTCAGGATACCGAATATAGGCGTAGGTAGGGTTGATGTCCGTGAGCTCAACTTCATCTACCAGGGGGTCATTCTTAGATGCCCGGACATATCTTCGGAGTAGCACTGGTCCCGGTGTAGTCAGCCACGATGGGAGAGATATCCCATAGGATGAGCGACGCTGAAATCGGAAGAACCGTTCATGAGGCGTCGTATTTGTGGCGGTCGAAAGGAGGGACCGTGTGGAGTGTAATGCGTCTGGAAGTACTGCTTCCCATTGCTGGTTGGGTAGGCCCCGAGATCTCAAAGCCAGACGTACCGCATTCCAGATGATAGCGTTAAAACGCTCGACTTGCCCATTCCCGACCGGATGATAAGGCGTCGTTCTGCTGGCAGCAATACCCCGTTCCGAGAGATAGGCCTTGAGTTCTCCTGACATAAAAGAAGGGCCCCGATCCGAATGAACATAGGATGCCATGCCACAGAAAGCAAATACCTGCTCAAGGCAGCTGATAACCGTGGTCGTCAGCATATTGGGGCAGGGAAAGGCAAACGGAAAACGGGAATACTCATCGACCATGGTCAACAGATAAGTGTTGCGAGTTGAAGAGGGCAACGGCCCCTTAAAATCGATGCTAAGCCGTTGCATTGGCTGGGTCGCATGTATGAGTATACCACCCGAGGGGCGGAAAAACTGAGGTTTCAATTCCGCACAGACTCTGCAGTCCGAGCACATCTTCTTTACATCCCCGGTAGAGAATGGGAGATTTCGGGACCGCACGAAGTGTAGCATGCGAGTAACGCCCAGATGACACAACCCATCATGGATGTCTACGAGCGTAGAGGGTGCCATGGCGGAGCAGAATGCTCGTGAGAGGGTATCCGGAGCCACATTCTCCTTGCCAGGTCGATAGTGGATGGTGTAACCAAAAGAGGCCAATTCCAGCCGCCAAAGCTGGATTTTATTATTTTTAATTTTGGTCCGTTTTCGATTATCGAGCATGAAGGCGACCGATCGCTGGTCCGTGATTAAGGTAAAGTGCTGGCGAGCTAGGAGATGACTCCACTTCCGTACTGCCTCTATGATGGCTGTAGCTTCTTTCTCGACTGGAGGATAATGTAGCTCAGCCCCTTGAAAAGTCCTGGACAAAAATGCCACCGGACGACCTTCCTGATTCAGAGTGGCCGAGATCGCCACCTCCGAGGCATCACACTCAACAACAAAAGGAAGACTCTCATCGATGGAGTGAAGAGCCGCTTTCTCCAACTGTTTTTTCAGGAGGTTAAAGGCTGCAACAGCCGTTGTGTCTAGTGGGAATGTGCTGGCCTTCAGTAGAGGTTGGATTCGGTCCGAGAAGTTAGGAATCCATTTAGCATAGTATGCAAACAGGCCGAGGGCCCGGCGCAAGGAGGCCGGATTCTTAGGTGGCGGGAGTTCTTGGAGTGGGCGAAGCCTTTCAGGGTCAGGTTTAATGATGCCATTGCCCACACAATAGCCAAGGATGTTGATGGTTGGTTGTGACTCAATGGATTTAGCCGCATTTAATGTCAAATTACGGTGCTGGAGTGCATCCCAAAATCGTTGGAGATTGGCGTCATGTTCCCACTGATTGCGACCTGCGACAGTAATATTGTCCAGATAAGGAAACGTATCCTTCAAGTCTTCCTGTTTGACCAGGTCATCCATTGCTCGCTGGAAGACAGCCACTCCATTAGTGACCCCAAAGGGGAGGCGACGAAATTGATACAGCCGTCCATTGGCTTCAAAGGCCGTATACTGCTTGTCTGAGACCTTCAAGGGTACCTGATGATAGGCACTTTTCAGATCATATGTTGAGAACACCGTGTACTCAGCCAGTTTATTAACCATATCATCGATGCGCGGCAATGGGTATGCGTCCAAGTCCGTATATTGATTGATGGTCTGTGAATAGTCAATGCACAGCCGTTTCTTGTGAGGTTGTAGAGGGTTCTTAACAATAACGACCTGGGCGCGCCATGGCGACGAACAAGGCTCGATGATATCCTCTGCTAAAAGCCGAGAAATCTCAGCCGCAATAAAAGACTGGTCTTCCTGACTGAAACGTCGTGACTTTGTTATAATCGGTTTGCATCGAGGAGGGATACTGGTAAACAGTGAGGGTTCATCCAGTGAAGCTGCTGACAATGCACAGAACGGTAATCGAGGTCGTATATTAGAAATAGTGAGTTCAGGTTTGGATCCGCCGAACTCAATGGTGAGCTTCTTATGCTGCTTTTGAAAATCCAGCCCTAAGATAAGATTACTACATAAATCCTTGAGCACCAAAAGCCGGGTGGAGGGATACCTGTGACCATTAAGTGTTATTTCAACCATACAAAAGCCAGAAATTCTGGTATTAAGTGATGACTGAGCCATCGCAATTGCCTGGTCCGATGGGAAAACATGTAGCTTTAACTCTGCAACAATCTGTTCCCTAATGAAACTATCAGTGCTACCTGAGTCAATTAAGGCATCTAAAGTATGTCCATTAATTGATGCTTTTGTAGCTGCATGGAATAGGTTCTGAGGACAAGCAGCTGTAATTGGTGTCGTTGCACAAAGAGTGGCTGAAACTCTAGGTGTGTTTCTTCGAGAGGAAACCCGAGAGGAAGCACGATAGATGTTAGCCGGAATATCTTGATAGGCCCTTACCGGGGCAGTTCGGTAGGACTTAGCTTGATAAGCCCTCGTAGAGGCTCTTGATAGGCAAACCTTTGCAAAATGACCCTTTTTGTTGCAATGACTGCAAAACGCATTGCGAGCAGGGCAGAATTTCCGAGGGTGAAACTCATCACCACAAAAGAAGCATTTCTTAGATTGCCAAGAGGCTGCCACAGTGGGGTCATCATCCTCTTCATCAGTGAAGTCATCAGATTGATCGTCAGGGATAAAGACCTTCCTAATAGAGTTCACCTGTGGCCTCTTAAATTGCCTGACTGTAGTTAAGGCAGTAGACCGAGGTCTGGGCACTGTATAAAGGTCTGCATTCCTTTTTGCCAGATCTAGAGAGCAAGCCATGTCATAAGCTCTCTGAAGCTCAAGTGTCTTACTTTCCAGTAGACGCTGGCGTATAAATGGGGAGGCAAGCCCGCAGATGAAAGCATCACGGATCATTTCTTCACGGTACAGCTCAGCTGAGGCCGCCTGAAAGTTACAGTCCATACTAAGTCTGCGAAGCTCTTGGAGGAATTTATCAATGGATTCCTCCGGCCCTTGTTGGGCTGTAGCAAGTAGATGTCTGGCATAGACCTCATTCGGTGTCTTAGTATATAGTCTCTTAAGCGTCCGAATTGCCTCCTCGTAACTGCCCCATTCCTCCACATACTGAAATACATTCGGGGTGACACAGTTGATGAGTATCCGCAACTTTGAGTCATCATCAGCCTTGCAATACTCAAGAAAATTGTCAAACGTGCGATACCAGTGTTTCCACACCTTACCGGCTGCTGGGGTGTTTGGGTCCAAGTCAAGACGCGATGGTTTAAGGATGTTTTCCATGATGGGTGATTCCCTGGATCCTTCGTTCCGAGTTCGTCCAAAAAGTTTGAGTGCGAAGTTTTCCAAAGTTGATTAAATTGTCGTAAGAATGAGCCTTACGCGTGGTGAACTTAAAGTAAGCTTTAATCAACTAAAAAGGTGCTACATACAAAAGAGGTCTTACTCTATGCCTCTCCAGGATTCAACTGATCAGTCCAGTATTTATCCTGGACTAATCACAGGAAGTGATGCAATAAAGTTCAAGTCACAGGAAGCTGTATTGTGTTACCACAAGAGATTTACTAGAATGGTTACAGGGATGAGGGATTACAGTTGCATGGATAGACTGGAGAAGCTGGGCTTGTTCTCCTTGGAGCAGAGAAGGCTAAGATAAGATTTGATAGAAGTGTTTAAAACCATGAAGGGTTTAGATAGAATAAATAAAGAGAAACTGTTTCCAATAGCTGCAGATTTAAGGTGATTGGCAAAAGAACCAGAGGCGACATGAGGAAAAACTTTTTTGCGCAACGAGTGGTTAGGATTTGGAATGCACTGCCTGATAGGGTGATGGATACAGATTCAATAGTAGCCTTCAAAAGGGATTTGGATAAATACTTGAAGGAGAAAAAATTGTACGGATCTGAGGACAGAGCGGGGGAATGGGACTAACTGGATTGCTCTTTGAAACAGCCAGCGCAGACTCGATGGGCCGAATGGTCTCCTTCTATGCTGTACTATTTTATGATTTATGATTCTAAATAGGGGAATCAGCCTAACTTGTCCCACTTTCTGCCTATACTGGCACTGGGACAGTTACACAGGAGACTGGGATCAATTACACAGGGGGACTGGGATCAGTTATACAGGGGGACTGGGATCAGTTACACGGGGGACTGGGAATGGTAGCGTAGTGGTAATGATCCAGAAATGTGAGTTCAAATCCCACCACGGCAGATGGGGAATTTAAATTCAGTTAATTAAATAAATCTAGTATCAGTAATGGTAACCATGAAACTATCGGATTGTTGTAAAAACCCATCTGGTTCACTAATGTCCTTTAGGGAAGGAAATCGTCTGGCCTATATGTGGTTGACTCTTAACTGTCCTCTGAAATGGCCTAGCAAGCCACTCAGTTGTAACGAACCATTATGAAAAAGAATGAAACCGGACGGACCGACCTGGCATCGAACTCGGCACTGGCTATGGACACAGCAATGGCACACCCAGCCCAGTCGACCCTGCAAAGTCCTCCTCACCAACATCTGGGGACTTGTGCCAAAATTGGGAGCGCTGTCCCACAGACTAGTCAAGCAACAGCCTGACAGTCATACTCACAGAATCATGTGTGTATTGTGTGCAGTTTTGGTCGCCTTATCTGAGGAAGGATGTTCTTGCCATGGAGGGAGTGCAGCGAAGATTTACCAGACTGATACCTGGGATGGCAGGAATGACATATGAAGAGAGATTGGGTCGATTAGGCTTATATTCGCTAGAGTTTAGAAGAATGAGAGGGGATCTCATTGAAACTTATAAAATTCTAACAGGACTAGACAGACTAGATGCAGGAAGGATCTTCCCGATGGCGGGGGAGTCCAGAACCAGAGGTCACAGTCTAAGGATAAGGGGTAAGCCATTTAGGACTGAGATGAGGAGGAATTTCTTCACCCAGAGAGTGGTGAACCTGTGGAATTCTCTACCACACAAGACAGTTGAGGCCAATTCATTAAATATATTCAAGAAGGAGTTAGATATATTTCTTAAGGCTAAAGGGATCAAGGGATATGGGGAGAAAGCAGGGACAGGGTACTGAATTTGGATGATCAGCCATGATCTCATTAAATGGTGGAGCAGGCTCGAGGGGCCGAATGGCCTACTCCTGCTCCTATCTTCTATGCTTCTATACCTTTCAGCCAATGTCCCAAACTCCTCCATCACCATCCCTGCCGGTGGGACAGGACATACCCACCAGGGGTGGCGGCACAGTGTGGTATACAGTCGGGAAGGAGTGGCCCTGGGAGTCCTCAACATTGACTTCAGACCCCATGAAGTCTCATGGCTTCAGGTCAAGCATGGGCAAGGAAACCTCCTGCTGATTACCACCTACCGCCCTGCCTCAGCTGATGAATCAGTACTCCTCCATGTTGAACACCACTTGGAAGAAGCACTGAGAGTAGCAAGGGCACAGAATGTACTCTGGGTGGGGGACTTCAATAGCACCACTACTGACCGAGCTTGCCGAGTCCTGAAGGACATAACTGCCAGTCTGGCAGTCTACGACAGGGGGTGAGAGAACCAACATGAGGGAAAAACCTACTTGACCTCGTCCTCACCAATCAACCTGTCGCAGATGCATCTGTCCATGACAGTATTGGTAGCAGTGACCACTGCACAGTCATTGTGGAGATGAAGTCCCATCTTTACATTAAGGACACCCTCCATCGTGTTGTGTGGCACTACCACCGTGCTAAATGGGATAGATTCAGAACAGATCTAGCAGCTCAAAACTGGGCATCCATGAGGCGCTGTGGGCCATCAGCAGTAGCAGAATTGTATTCCACCACAATCTGTAACCTCATGGTCTGACATATCCCTCACTCTACCATTGCCATCAAGCCAGGGGACCAACCCTGGTTCAATAAGGAGTGTAGAAGAGCATGCCAGGAGCAGCACCAGGTGTACCTAAAAATGAGGTGCCAACCTGGGGAAGCTGCAACACAGGACTACATGCATGCTAAAAAGTGGAAGCAGCATGCTATAGACAGGGCTAAGCGATCCCACAATCAACGGATCAGATCAAAGTTCTGCAGTCCTGCCACATCCAGTCGTGAATGGCGGTAGACCATTAAACAACTAACGGGAGGAGGAGGCTCCATGAATATCCCCATCCTCAATGATGGTGGAACCCAGCACGTGAGTGCAAAAGACAAAGCTGAAGCCTACTCCTGAGGTCCCCGGTCTTCAGCCAATTCGATTCACTCCACGTGATATCAAAAAACAGCTGAGCGCACTGGATACAGCAAAGGCTGTGGGCCCCGACTACATCCCGGCTATCGTGCTGAAGACTTGTGCTCCAGAACTAGCTGCGCCTCTAGCCAAGCTGTTCCAGTACAGCTACAACACTGGCATCTATCCGACAATGTGGAAAACTGCCCAGGTAAGTCCTGTCCACAAAAAGCAGGACAAATCCAACCCGGCCAATTACCGCCCCATCAGTCTACTCTCAATCATCAGCAAAGTGATGGAAGGTGTCATCGAAAGTGCTATTAAGCAGCACTTACTCACCAATAACCTGCTCACGGATGCCCAGTTTGGGTTCCGTCAGGACCATTCGGCTCCCGACCTCGTTACAGCCTTGGTCCAAACATGGACAAAGCAGCTGAATTCCAGAGGTGAGGTGAGAGTGACTGCCCTTGACATCAAGGCTGCATTTGACCGAGTGTGGCATCAAGGAGCCCTAGTAAAACTGAAGTCAATGGGAATCGGGGGGAAAACTCTCCACTGGCTAGAGTCATACCTAGCACAAAGGAAGATGGTTGTGGTGGTTGAAGGTCAATCATCACAGCCCCAGGACATCGCTGCGGGAGTTCCTCAGGGCAGTGTCCTAAGCCCAACCATCTTCAGCTGCTTCATCAATGACCTTCCCTCCAACATAAGGGGATATTCACTGATGACTGCACAGTGTTCAGCGCCATTCGCAACTCCTCAGATAATGCAGCAGTCCATGCCCGCATGCAACAAGACCTGGACGACCTTCAGGCTTGGGCTGATAAGTGGCAGGTAACATTCGCGCCACAGAAGTGCCAGGCAATGACTATCTCCAACAAGCGAGATTCTAACCACCTCCCCTTGACATTCAACAGTATTACCATCGCCGAATCCCCCACCATCAACATCCTGGGGGTCACCATTGACCAGAAACTTAACTGGACCAGCCACATAAATACTGTGGCAACAAGAGCAGGTCAGAGGCTAGGTATTCTGTGGCGAGTGTCTCACCTCCTGACTCCCCAAAGCCTTTCCACCATCTACAAGGCACAAGTAAGGAGTGTGATGGAATACTCTCCACTTGCCTGGATGAGTGCAGCTCCAACAACACTCAAGAAGCTCGACACCATCCAGGACAAAGCAGCCCGCTTGATTGGCATCCCATTCACCACCTTAAACATTCACTTCCTCCACCACCGGCGTACCGCGGCTGCAGTGTGTACCATCTACAAGATGCACTGCAGCAACTCGCCAAGGCTTCTTCGACAGCACCTCCCAAACCCACGACCTCTTCCACCTAGAAGGACAAGAGCAGCAGGCACATGGGAACACCACCACCTCCAAGTTCCCCTCCAAGTCACACACCATCATAAGAACATAAGAAATAGGAGCAGGAGTCGGCCATTCAGCCCTTCGAGCTTGCTCCGCCATTCAATAAGATCATGGCTGATCTTCTGCCTTAACTCCATTCACCGGCCCTATCGCCATATCCCTTGATGCCCTCACTAGTCAGAAATCTATCAACTTCTGTTTTGAATATACCCAATGACTGAGCCTCCACAGCCCTCTGAGGTAGAGAATTCCAAAGATTCACCACCCTCTGTGTGAAGAAATTTCTTCTCATCTCAGTCCTGAATGGCCTACCCTTTATCTTGAGGCTGTAGCCCCTGGTTCTCGACTCCCCAGCCAAGGGAAACATTCTCCCAGCATCCATCCTATCAAGCCCATCCTGACTTAGAAGTATATCGCCATTCCTTCATTGTCGCTGGGTCAAAATCCTGGAACTCCCTCCCTAACAGCACTGTGGGAGTACCTTCACCACAAGGACTGCAGTGGTTCAAGAAGGCAGCTCACCACCACCTTCTCAAGGGCATTTAGGGATGGGCAATAAATGCTGGCCTCGCCAGCGACGCCCAGATCCCATAAACGAATAAAAAAACAGTTACACAGGGGGACTGGGGACAGTTACACAGGGGGATTGGGGACTGTTATACAGGGGGACTGGCCGGGGTCAGTTACACAGGCGAACTGGGGTCACTTACACCTGGAGACTGGGGTCAGTTACACTAGCAATTTGCACACAGCAAGGTGCCACAAACAGCAATGAGCCAATTCTGCTTATCAGTGATGTTGGTTAAGGGATGAATAATGGGAGTGCTGTCCTGGCCGGCCTCCCACCTTTCACCCCCCCTCCTCCACCTTCGTAAACTTCAGCTCATGCAAAGCTCTGCTGCCCGTGTCCTAACTCGCACCAAATCCCATTCACCCATCACCCCTGGTGCTTATTGACCTACACTGGCTCCCGGTCCACCAACGCCTCAAATTTAAAATTCTCAACCTCAGGTTTAAATCCTTTCATGGTCTCGCCCCTCCCTATCTCTCTAACCTCCTCCAGCCCTACAACTCCACCTCTGCTCCTCGTTCCTCTACCTCTGGCCTCTTGAGCATCCCCACTCCCATCGCCCCATCATTGGTGGCTGTGCCTTCAGCAGCCTAGGCCCTAAGCTCTGGAATTCCCACCCTAAACTTCTCCATCTCTCTTTCATCCTTGCAGGCCCTCCTTAAAATTCATAGGCCACACAGATCAGTGAGGAGCTCTGTATGAGAAAGGTGCACTTCACCAAAATACAATAGGGAGCTGAGCCAGCTACTAAGGAAGAAATTTGGCCATGCCTGTGGCTGCGAAAGTGAGAAACACCCAATTGTTTACTGCCTTGTGGTCAGTTCCATCAGCCATGGGAAGCTGTACAATAGCACCCAGGGTGCCATCTGGGCACGCATTCATCATGCGACTGGCACAGTGTTCAGGAGAGCTGGGGAATTCATCCGGTTTATCCTGACCAAGGGGTCGCAGTCTATCATTGGGCCATTAGGTTTATCCTGACCAAGGGGTCGCAGTCTATCATTGGGCCATCAGGTTTATCCTGACCAAAGGGTCGCAGTCTATCATTGGACCATCCGGTTTTATCGTGTTGTTGGTCTCCCCAAAGTGCAGGGTGTGATAGATGACACAAATGTTGCGAGGTCCTAACGTTAGCCCCCTCAGCTTTCTGAATAGAGAAAGGGTACCACTCACTGAATGTCCAGATTGTGTGTGTCCACATGCGAAACATCCTTCATGTGAATGCCAGATTTGGTGGATGTTCCCCTGTTGCACTTATCCTCAGGAGCTCTGCCCTCCCTGAGTTCTTCAAGGAAGATAGTCAAGTGCAGGTGACAAGGCTCACTGCTCGCCATGGATAATCACCCCACAGAACTGCAGCCGAGGATCACTACAGCAAGACACATGGCCCTCATTCAGAGTTGTCTCTGAAGGAACCATCAGGGGCACATTTGCTGCCTGGACAGATCAGGAGGAGCTTTACAATATGCTCCAGATCCTGTACCCTGCATAGTTGTAGCTTGCCATTCCCTGCACAACTTTCCCACCCAAAAAGGCCTGGGCATGGAGATTCCTGGGGCGGTGGCCCCAGCTGCTTTAGCGGTAGATTAGCAGAGTGCAGCATCAGAAGTACTGTCGCTCAGACTCCTCAATGAGGGGCAAGGGGGCATCAGAACTCAACTTACCATTGTAGTGTTCTCACCTGTTTAACAGATTTCCTTTCATCATCACACCATTTCCCTCTCCTTCACATAAATGGCAAATCCTTCAGTAACTGAGCACGGACTAAGTGAACATTCTGCTTTATTACAAGCAACACAAAAGTGACCGCAAGCCATCCTGCTCTTTCTGAACACAGTGCTTCCCCTGGGTGTCTACCTGTGCCTTTCTTTCTCCTATTCCAGTGCTTCTCCCAGGTGCAACCTGAGGGCCAGGATCGTGAGAGGTGATTGGCTGTTTCGGCTCGACAGAAGGGTCATGGGACTGAGGTGGTCCTCCTCTCCTGACAGCTTGCCCCTGGGATGGAGTAGCTGCTGGCTGCATCTCTGGAGCTTGTGCCTGGGCAGCCTGCTCTCACCTCCTACATACCCCTGGTGTGGTGCTCTGAGGGGCAAGGCATGTGGTGTTGTCCTGAGAGACAGCCGGATCAGGCAGGTGGACTCCAGGTACTGCCATCCCACTGGGCCCTGGATCTATCCTGGATCAGCGGGCTGACTGGTCTATTGGTAACATTCAGATCCTGAAAGCCCCTAGAGATTAATATATTTGGATTTTGAAAAGGCCTTCGATAAGGTAGGTGTCGTAAACCCGTGACTAAGGTCAAAACATGTGGAGTCAGCGGGCATGTAGCAGAATGGATAGTAAGCTGGCTACAAAACAGAAAACAGAGGGTAGGGGTTAAAGGTAGTTACTCAGACTGGTGGAAGGTGGGAAGTGGTGTTCCACAGGGATCGGGGCTGGGACCACTGTTGTTCACCATTTACATAAATGATTTGGACTCAGGAATCGAAAGTACAATTTCAAAATTTGCGGACGACACCAAATCGGGGGATGTAGTTAATACTGAGGAGGACTGTTACAAAAAGGAAGACATTAATAAACTTGCAGAATGGGCATGTAATTGGCAAATAAACTTCAATATAGATAATTGTGATGTGGTGCATTTTGATAGGAGGGATAAGGAGGCCACATACTGCTTGGATAATAAGCGTCTGAATGGGGTCGAGGAGCAGCGGGATCTCGGGATACAGATACACAAATCACTAAAAGTAGCGACGCAGGTTAATAAGGCCATAAAAAAAGCAAACAAAGCACTGGGGTTTATTTCTAGGGGGGTAGAATTGAAAAGCAGAGAAGTTGTGTTAAACTTGTATCGAACCTTGGTTAGACCACACTTGGAGCACTGTGCACAGTTCTGGTCTCCATATTATAAAAATGACGTAGAGGCACTGGAGAAGGTGCAAAAAAGATTCACAAGGATGATACCAAAACTGAGAGGTTATATCTATCAGGAAAGATTGATCAAGCTCGGGCTCTTTTCTCTAGAAAAGAGAAGACTGAGGGGCGACCTGACAGAGGTCTTTAAGATTATGAAGGGATTCGATAAAGTAGACGTAGAGAAGATGTTTCCACTTGTGGGGGAGACCAGAACTAGGGGCCATCAATATAAGAAAGTCACTAATAAATCCAATAGGGAATTCAGGAGAAACTTCTTTACCCAGAGAGTGGTTAGAATGTGGAACTCACTACCATGTGGCCTTGCCAGCGACACCCACATCCCATGAACAAATAATTAAAAAAAAATATGTGGAGTGGTTGAGGCGAACAGCAGGGGTGCATTCAAGGGGAAGCTGGATAAACACATGAGGGTGAAAGGAATAGAGGGATATGCTGATGGGGTGAGATGACGAGGGGAGGGAGGAGACTCCTTTGGAGCATGGACCAGTTGTGCCGAATGGCCTGTTTCTGTGCTGCACATGCTTTGTATTTCGAGTAGAGACAGCAGCCTGTATCGTGGCCCCCCAGTATCTGAAAGCTGAGACGCAGGGTGCTGTCTAATCTCTCTCCAACTGCATTCAGGCAACGGTCTGTGGCGGCTGGAGGCACCGACTGGTCCTAGGACACTCCATTGATGCTGACAAAGAAGAAAAAACTTCTGTGATGTTGCCACAAATGAGAGCTGTTGACTCAAGAGTCACACATGCCAGTTGCCGCTCATCATTGGAGATTGACCTCAGAGCCTGTATGTGGTTGTGATGTTCCTGGAACA
The DNA here is from genome assembly GCA_030390025.1 of Squalus acanthias. NCBI lineage: Eukaryota > Metazoa > Chordata > Chondrichthyes > Squaliformes > Squalidae > Squalus > Squalus acanthias. Next base: position 45,646,632 of record CM059448.1, on the reverse strand, counting down.
TCCTCCTTTTCAGACAATGGTTGACTGTTCCTGATCTACAGAGTACATTCTGTGCCCTTGCTACTCTCAGTGCTTCTTCCAAGTGGTGTTCAACATGGAGGAGTACTGATTCATCAGCTGAGGGAGGGCAGTAGGTGGTAATCAGCAGGCGGTTTCCTTGCCAGACAAATTATTATCTGAACGGCAATAGATTGGGAAAAGGGGAAGTGCAACAAGATCTAGGTGTCCTTGTGCACCAGTCGCTGAAGGTAAGCATGCAGGTGCAGCAGGTGGTTAAGAAGGCAAATGGTATGTTGGCCTTCATAGCGAGAGGATTCGAGTACAGGAGCAAGGATGTCTTGCTGCAGTTGTACAGGGCCTTGGTGAGACCACACCTTGAGTATTGTGTGCAGTTTTGGTCGCCTTATCTGAGGAAGGATGTTCTTGCCATGGAGGGAGTGCAGCGAAGATTCACCAGACTGATACCTGGGATGGCAGGAATGACGTATGAAGAGAGATTGGGTTGATTGGGCTTGTATTTGCTAGAGTTTAGAAGATTGAGAGGGGATCTCATTGAAACTTATAAAATTCTAACAGGACTAGACAGACTAGATGCAGGAAGGATCTTCCCGATGGCGGGGGAGTCCAGAACCAGAGGTCACAGTCTAAAGATAAGGGGTAAGCCATTTAGGACTGAGATGAGGAGGAATTTCTTCACCCAGAGAGTGGTGAACCTGTGGAATTCCCTACCACAGAAGGCAGTTGAGGCCAATTCATTAAATATATTCAAGAAGGAGATAGATATATTTCTTAAGGCTAAAGGGATCAAGGGATATGGGGAGAAAGCAGGGACAGGGTACTGAATTTGGATGATCAGCCATGATCTCATTAAATGGCGGAGCAGGCTCGAGGGGCCGAATGGCCTACTCCTGCTCCTATCTTCTATGCTTGCCCATGTTTGACCTGATGCCATGAGACTTCACGGGGTCTGGAGTCAATGTTGAGGACCCCCAGGCCCACTCCCTCCTGACTATATACCACCTGCCAGTGGGACAGGACATACCCAGGATGGTGATAGAGGAGTCTGGGACATTGGCTGAAAGGTATGATTCTGTGAGTATGAAAAAATCAGGCTGTTGCTTGACTTGTCTGTGGGACAGCTCTCCCAATTTTGGCACAAGTCCCCAGATGTTAGTGAGGAGGACTTTGCAGGGTCGACAGGGCTGGGTGTGCCGTTGTCGTGTCCGAAGCCGGTGCCTAGGTCGATGCCGGGTGATCCGTCCGGTTTTATTCTTAGTATACTTCTTTGTAGCAGTCTGGTACAACTGAGTGGCTTGCTAGGCCATTTCAGAGGGCAGTTAAGAGTCAACCACATTAGTGATGTTGATTGAGGGATAAATATTGGCCAGGACAACGGGAAGAACTCCCTTGCTCTTCTTCGAAGTAGTGCCATGGGATCATTTATATCCATCTGAGAGGCCAGACGGGGCCTCGGTTTAACACCTTATCTGAAAGATGGCACCTCTGACAGTGCGACACTCCCTCAGTACTGCACTGGAGTGTCAACCTAGCTTTTTGTGCTCAAGTCTCTGGAGTGGGACTTGAACCCACAACCTTCTGACTCAGTAGCAAGAGTGCAGACACTTATATACTGGAGTGGAATGTGGGCGACATGAAATCACGCAGTAATAAATAGTGAAATAAATATATAATGGTGAGTAGAGCCGGAAATAAATAAAATAATGGAGTTGTGGTATGAAATACACACATTTCTTATATATTAAAATTGCAGAGTAGGTCGCAATGTTCTATTTCAAAATAAATGGAAGACCCCATCCAGTCTCCCCATGGGCTTTTTCCATTTCAAAAGTGTCTACAGTATCTACGCCTGCAGTACATGTTATGCCTGGGGTTTTACAATGTTAAAAAGTCATGTAACATTAGTTTGCAAATAGCAATACTGGCTGTTGTAAACTGAAGATTTTACTCTGCCTGTCCTTCCAGATCCTGACCACAAGATGGCTCCACAGCAACAGGTTGGCTTTCAACACAGTGTGTGAACACCAGTCCTGTTTGTAATGTTTTTAAGTACATTGTTTTATTTCCTTGAAGTGATTGGTAACATAGATGTTTGTAACCCTTTATTCTTGTTGAAATGCAGCTTCTGGTACTGGCCTGTGCCCTTACTGTCAGCTGTGGCTCAGTGGGTAACACACTCGCCTCTGAGTCAGAAGGTTGTGGGTTCAAGTCCTGCTCCAGGGACTTGAGCAAATAAAGCTAGGCTGACACTCCCAGTGCAGTGCTGAGTGAATGCTGCACTGTTGGAGGTGCCGTCTTTTGGATGGGACGTTAAACCGAGACCCTGTCTGCTCTCTCAGGTGGACATAAAAGATCCCAGGGCACTATTTCGAAGAAGAGCAGGGGAGTTATCCCCGGTGTCCTGGGCCAATATTTATCCCTCAACCAACATCACTAAAACAGATTACCTGGTCATTATCACATTGCTGTTTGTGGGAGCTTGCTGTGCGCAAATTGGCTGCCGCGTTTCCCACATTACAACAGTACTTCATTGACTGTGAAGCACTTTGAGTCGTCCGGTGGTCGTGAAAGGCGCTATATAAATGCAAGTCTTTCTTTCTTTCCAAGCCACCACGGGCTCCTCAATATTGTGCCTGCCTTCTCTGCGGAGGTTCCCGGCCCACCCCCGGAATGTTCTGGGGGGGAATCATATAGTCGCCACAGACCAGCAAGAAGTTAAGGGCACCTCCACTGCCGGAAAGTATTTTTCAGTGATACACATCTCCATTGGACTCCCCACAGAGACTGATGTGGAAACAGACCCGACAGCATTCCCTTGACCGAGACCCATTGAGACAGTCTCTGGATCCCTCCCTTACAGGGAGCGGTTTCTGCCACGCCCACTAGGCCCCCCCCCGCCCCCCCCACTCCGCTAAGACAGTCTTTTCAAGACCGCTCCACCAACAGAGGCTTTTGTCGGGGGGAGGGGGGGGGGGGGGGTGGGGGAGAGATCTGTAATGCTGAACCTCAGATACCTAGGCCTAGAAATTGGACAAGGCCCGAAAACGGGCGCGGGGATCACGCACGCTAACTTCGTACTGCCTGTTAGTTTAAATAATAGTAGCATGCAGCCCAGCGCTGAACGCACTGCTTAGTGGCTCAGCAGGTGGCCCAAGTTCATGCACCACTTAAAACTAGCCTGCATTACTTAAAGGCAGCCTGCACCTCTTAAAGGGAGGTGCATTCTGGCTGCAGCGGTGCTGGAAGTGGCTGGGGAAGAGAGTGTGAGCAAGAAGACATACTGATGGCGTAACAGAGCAGAGAGCGGGCTCCAAGATTCTCTGATGCAGCTCTGGAGGCCTTGGTGCATGAGGTAGACAGGAGGAGAGAGGTCCTGTATCCACATGGGGCCAGGAGACCCTCCAGACGAACTCTGAGGTGGCAATGGGAGCAGAGATAACCATCGCGGTCAATGCCAGCAGTGTACCCCGAATACCTGGATGCAGTGCTGGAAGAAGTTTAATGACCTCACACGAGTGGTCAAGGTCAGTGAATTCATGCCCAAATCCCATATCCTTACAAATGAAACACTAGGCGCAGACACTGGTCAATTCACCACCCCACTTCACTCACCGACCACAATCTGTCAATCACAACCCATATCTCACATTCATAGCTTCACCTCACCCTCACACACTGACCACTGCTGCAAGCCTCACTCCCACATCTCACACTTCCAGCTATTCAACCATGACAGGCACATTGCACCACTCTCACTGACACACTTCCCTCTCTTTTGCAGGACAAGGTGACACATAACCGGAGGCAGCAGGGGCTACTCGCAGGGAGACTGGCTCGTCTGCATGACCTTACCCCCATGGAGGAGATGGTGTTGGAGATTATTGGAGTGGCCATCGCTGAGCCTGTGGCCAGCGG
>CM059448.1:45571498-45642223 GCA_030390025.1 Squalus acanthias | reverse complement strand
GCGGGGCGGGGCTGGGCTGTCACCATGGTAACCGGAGCCGGCGCTCGCCATGTTCAACATCAAACTGCTGCTGGTGGGCCCGAGCCAGGTCAGGCGGCCCGGGACCGGGGGTGGGGGTTGGGAATATAGAGGCCCGGGCCTGGGATAGGGGCGGGAATGTAGAGGCCGGGACTTGGGGGCGGGGGGAGAGATATAGCGGCCCGAGATGTGGAGGAGGGGATATGGAGGCCCGGGATCGGGGGGCAGATGGGGATCAGGGGGCGGGGGAGGGAATCTAGCGGCCCGGGACGGGGTGGGGAGGCTCTGGACAAGTCTAAGCCTCAACTTTTGGGAGAGGTTGAGATCTTCAAATAACAACTTTAATTACAGCATTAAAAGACAATTCAATTAATAAATTTTATCATGTTATTGTGACTTTTGAATTTTGATTAAAATCTTATTTTGAATATTCGAAATTTATGTTACCTTTTTCGTGGCGGACCATTTTTCTTTTCAGAAACTATTTAGGAAAGCTAACGGCACCATATAGTGGTGTGACAGGAGAGTGATAACATTAACATTGAAACTCTTATTAGAATACTACCCACTGGCATCACATGGAAATGCAACTGGCAACCTGAATGTGGGAATCTCCATCGGAAAAATTTGCATAAGTTACCAGCAGGGTATATGACCTGTGTATGAATTTTAATATATTGTACAGCTATGTCTGAAGGATTATATGCTCACTGTGCATTTATATATGTTCCTGGATTTGTCATTCACAGAGTGGAAAAACTGTCCTGACAAATTTTCTGTCTGATGCAACTGAAGCCATAGGTGGTGATTACAGCCCAACTCAAGGAGTCCGGTATGTGAGCACTTAAGGTCTTATTTAAAAACACACTCGCTACAGAACCATATTTTACAATAGATGAAATAAAGTTGCCAGGCCCTCCTCTGATGTCATGTACACCCCAGTGGGCCCTGGACAGCATCATCTCAGGGCTGAGATCACCCTCCTAGACTTTGTGACTACTAGGTTTAGAAAGAACCAAGAACTTGCATTTATATAGCGCCTTGCACGCCCTTAGGATGCCCCAAAGCGCTTTACAGCCAATGATGTACTTTTGAAGTTTAGTCACTGTTGTAATGTAGGAAATGCTGTTTAGCATCTTAATACACACCTCTGTTTGTTCCTCATAACTGCTCTGTGACTGAGCCACATGCACCATGAGGTTGCTGGTGTTTGCTGATCATAGCGCAAGTGGCAGACAGATCACGGTAATTGATCTCAGTACCCGCGGGCTAGGGAGGAGAAAATCCGCCAGAGGTTCTTCCCTCTCCAGGTTGCCATCTGGTGGTCACTGCTGGACGTGTCCATGTGGATATCAGATGAGCCCAGATCAGGCATATCTGTGATGCCCCCGCACAGCCTGCCAGCATTCACTCTATAGGCTCATGCATGAAGAATGGCCACTTGGACGTGATACTAAAAGCTTGCTGGCATCTGTGGAACTTCAGGAGAGGAAGAGGGGAGGAAATTGGCAAATCTAATAAAGACTAAGGCTCAGAATTTGCAATAGCTGACTTTCTGTTTGTTCTGAAATCTATGTGGCAGGCTGACGTTTTGTATTGCATGTCTGGGAGGCTATTGTACTCAAAACAAAATAGATGCCCTTGTCCCATCAATCCTCTAACCCGTTTTGCCTGACAAGCTCTTGACATACCCATATTTAATGATGGCATTAGACTGTTAAGCATTGATCAGATAACACTGCCTTTCTGTGAGCATCCCACCCATTCCTAGTCACTCCTCAAACTACCAACTTTTTAAAAAGAAAAATACTCCCAGTGTTTCCGTTCCTGGCCTTCCTCTTGGCATGGTTGGGACCGAGGGCCCTACCCTCTGTCATGGAGGATTGTGAACGATGGGTGGAAAGGACGAAGTAAAAATGAGTGTGTGGAGACAAAATGGAGAGCAAATGAGGGTAGCCAAATACATAGAAAATCAGGAACTGGAGAACAGAATAAAAGAAATGAAAAGCCTATCGATGAAAGACCAATAAATTCTAATGTGGTTACTGTCGCAACAAAGGGTTGTTAGTCCTGCAACAATAAATTCTGCATGATTCTGGCTCGAGTGGTTTCAAACAACAAGCTTTAATGTATATTGACTAATAACAGTATTGTTCTTGCACAACTGATCTACAGTATTATATTAAATGACAAGATGAAATACAAGTAATACAGCCTGATTCCTAGACCTAAGGAATGATCAGTTCTGACTCTGTTCGGCTGTGGACTTCCAACAGTCCTGAGAATTCTAACTTTCAAAGGGGGAAGCTCTATCTTTATACTATTTGGCTGCCTTAGGCTGCACAGCCACATCTCTCATCATACCCCCTCATTCTAGCTCTGCTTTAGCAGACTATGGGATGGTGGTGGCCTCTTCTCTTATCTTGGCTGTACCTTTCAGGAATTTACGGTGTCAAAATGCTAGAAGTGAGAGCAGTTTTCCCAGGTTGGGTATGTGGGTCTCCTAGCAACCAGCTTTCTTATCAAGGTAAGGGTCACTCATCTCTTGACCTGGGAACTACAGCCAAAGGGCACTTCACCACCTCTGTTTCTAAGCGTCCTTTGTTTGCAAGCACCAAGAACAAGATTCAATCCCCACACCCCCCTTCCTCCATATTGCTTTCTGGCTAAAATGTTAATGCAAAGCCTGCTGGGATACTTGACCATTTAAACCACTTTAAAATATTCTAACAAAAAGCAACGGAAATAATTGAGAAAGGGAAAATATATTTTTAAAGGATAAGGAAGAATTAGGAATAGCAATAAAACGGAATAAATGGAGAAATACGCATAGTATTGCATTTTCTCTGACAGGACCTGTTCACCCTAGGATAATTTTGAATGTCAAAGTATTTTTGTATTTTAAGTTTAAATAGTAAGTTAGGTATTTTCATGCTAAATGAAAGTCATCTCACCCTCCAGGATCCTGGAGTACGAATGTCCGAATGTGAATGCTAATGGAAAAAATATTGGGTGTGAAGTGGAACTCTGGGACTGCTCTGGTGATCAGAAGTAAGTAGAATTGATAAATCTGTCAGTAACAGTGGGGATGTGTTTCTTCCCTCAGGAAAAAGATTTTAACACTCGAGCACTGAGAATGAATGAAAAGAAATCTTAACCCAAAAAATGGGCAACAGCTCAGGTGCATGGATGGTGCGGGTCTGAATTCTTCCACTTTGCTCAGTTCTGGTTTCATCCTTCTTGCTGCTAGCAAAGGATGGGCAAAATCTTGTCCTGGGGTGGGGGGAGGAAGGAAACTTGGACATGGAATCTTCACTGCTCTGCTCTGGTGTCAACCAGGAGCGGCAGTGATGGAGCGAAGGGTTTAGGCTGTGCACTGTCAGCCTCTGCAGGTGTGCGACTCATTTGTGAGGGTAATGTATTCTCCAAGTGTTTTTTGGAGTCTGCTGTTTTTACACGACATACCAACAAATTTATTTAATAAGATGTGTTTTGTTTTGTTTGTGCTCTCTTCCCATCTTGAGAATGCATGCACTGCTGGATGAAAGTGTAGGAACCTAAAGCAGAGAGGAGAAGAACTGATGTAAATCTGATGTCCATCACACTTCCTATGTTGCACATCAGGATCACATTGCAACTTTAGTGACAGACTTACCAAATATTGCCTGCCTCAAGTCGCATTTCTTCCACCTGATTATTATTTGTGATTTGAATTGATTTATAGAAGCATAGAAGATCGGAGCAGGAGTAGGCCATTCGGTCCCTCGAGCCTGCTCTGCCATTTAATGAGATCATGGCTGATCATCCAAATTCAGTACCCTGTCCCTGCTTTCTCCCCATATCCCTTGATCCCTTTAGCCTTAAGAAATATATCTATCTCCTTCTTGAATATATTTAATGAATTGGCCTCAACTGCCTTCTGTGGTAGAGAATTCCACAGGTTCACCACTCTCTGGGTGAAGAAATTCCTCCTCATCTCAGTCCTAAATGGCTTACCCCTTATCCTTAGACTGTGACCTCTGGTTCTGGACTCCCCTGCCATCGGGAACATCCTTCCTGCATCTAGTCTGTCTAGTCCTGTTAGAATTTTATAAGTTTCAATGAGATCCCCTCTCATTCTTCTGAACTCTAGCGAATATAAGCCTAATCGACCCAATCTCTCTTCATACGCCATTCCTGCCATCCCAGGTATCAGTCTGGTAAATCTTCGCTGCACTCCCTCCATGGCAAGAACCTCCTTCCTCAGATAAGGCGACCAAAACTGCACACAATACTCAAGGTGTGGTCTCACCAAGGCCCTGTACAACTGCAGCAAGACATCCTTGCTCCTGTACTCGAATCCTCTCGCTTTGAAGGCCAACATACCATTTGCCTTCTTAACCGCCTGCTGCAACTGCATGCTTACCTTCAGCGACTGGTGCACAAGGACACCCAGGTCTCGTTGCACTTCCCCTTTTCCCAATCTATTGCCGTTCAGATAATAATCTGTCTTCCTGTTTTGCCACCAAAGTGGATAACCTTGCATTTATCCACATTATACTGCATCTGCCATGCATCTGCCCAATCACCCAACCTGTCCAAATCATACAGGAGTTTCTCTGCATCCTCCTCACAGCACACACGCCCACCCAGCTTAGTGTCATTTGCAAACTTAGAGATATTACATCTGGTTCCCTCGTCTAGATCATTAATATATATTGTGAATAACTGGGGTCCTAGCACCGATCGCTGCGGTACCCCACTAGTCACTGCCTGCCACTTGGAAAAAGACCCGTTTATTCCAACTCTTTGCTTCCTGTCTGCCAACCAGTTCTCTATCCAAATCAGTACCTTACCCCCAATCCCATGTGCTTTAACTTTGCACGCTAATCTCTTATGCGGGACCTTATCGAAAGCCTTCTGAAAGTCCAAATACACCACATCCACTGGTTCTCCCTTATCTATTCTACCAGTTACATCCTCAAAAAATTCCAGTAGATTAGTCAGGCATGATTTACCTTTTGTAAATCCATGTTGACTTTGTCCGATCCTGTCACTGTTTTCCAAGTGCTCTGCTATTACATCTTTTATAATGGACTCTAGCATTTTCCCCACTACCGATGTCAGGCTTACCGGTCTATAATTCCCCGTTTTTTCTCTACTACCTTTTTTAAATAGTGGGGTTACATTAGCTACCCTCCAATCCATGGGAACTGTTCCAGAGTCTATAGAATTTTGAAAGATGACCAGCAATGCATCTACTATTTCTAGGGCCACTTCCTTAAGTACCCTAGGATGTAGATTATCAGGCCCTGGGGATTTATCGGCCTTCAATCCCGTCAATTTCCCTAACACCATTTCCCTACAAATACTGATTTCATTCAATTCCTCCCTCTCATTAGACCCTATGTTCCCTGACATCTCTGGGAGTTTATTTGTGTTCTCCTTTGTGAAGACAGAACCAAAGTATTTTATGATTATTATCATCCACAATTTTCTTACAAAGGAGGTGGAAAAACTCAACTTGCTCAAAACATTTTTTAAACAAAGTTTTGACTGCCATTTTTTCGCTTTCGCCTGTTAATTATACTTAGCTGACAAATACATTTTATAATTTAAATACCATGTAACAACAACAGCAACTGTCTCTTACATGGCACCTTTCAATAGAAAACATCCCAAGGTACTTTATAGTAAGGGAATAGACAGCGAGCCGTGGAGGGAGATTAGGAAGGATACTGAAAACTTAGTCAAAAAGTTGGGTTTTAAGAAAAAATTCAATGGTGGGGGAGATGAGTAGAGGAAGAGTGGGTTCCAGAGAATGGGGCCAAGGTGGCTTAAGGCTCTGCCATCATTGGTGGGCTAAAGGGAGGGGGTGATGCACAGGAGGCCAGAGTGGGCTGCAGAGTGCAGTACCCTGTAGGTGAGATACCCTGCTACCAGGCCGCAATACCCCATCCAGTGCTACCAGGCCGCAATACCCCATCCAGTGCTGCCGGACCCCAATACCCCATCCAGTGCCGCCGGACCCCAATACCCCATCCAGTGCCGCCGGACCCCAATACCCCATCCAGTGCTGCCGGACCCCAATACCCCATCCAGTGCTGCTGGACCCCAATACCCCATCCAGTGCTGCCGGACCCCAATACCCCATCCAGTGCCGCCGGACCCCAATACCCCATCCAGTGCTGCTGGACCCCAATACCCCATCCAGTGCTGCTGGACCCCAATACCCCATCCAGTGCCGCCGGACCCCAATACCCCATCCAGTGCTGCTGGACCCCAATACCCCATCCAGTGCTGCCGGACCCCAATACCCCATCCAGTGCCGCCGGACCCCAATACCCCATCCAGTGCTGCCGGACCCCAATACCCCATCCAGTGCCGCCGGACCCCAATACCCCATCCAGTGCTGCTGGACCTCAATACCCCATCCAGTGCTGCTGGACCCCAATACCTCATCCAGTGCCGCCGGACCCCAATACCCCATCCAGTGCTGCCGGACCCCAATACCCCATCCAGTGCTGCTGGGCCCCAATACCCCATCCAGTGCTGCTGGACCCCAATACCCCATCCAGTGCTGCCGGACCCCAATACCCCATCCAGTGCTGCTGGACCTCAATACCCCATCCAGTGCCGCCGGACCCCAATACCCCATCCAGTGCCGCCGGACCCCAATACCCCATCCAGTGCCGCCGGACCCCAATACCCCATCCAGTGCTGCCGGACCCCAATACCCCATCCAGTGCTTCTGGGCCCCAATACCCCATCCAGTGCTGCCGGACCCCAATACCCCATCCAGTGCTGCCGGACCCCAATACCCCATCCAGTGCCGCCGGACCCCAATACCCCATCCAGTGCTGCTGGACCTCAATACCCCATCCAGTGCTGCTGGACCTCAATACCCCATCCAGTGCTGCTGGACCCCAATACCCCATCCAGTGCTGCTGGACCCCAATACCCCATCCAGTGCTGCTGGACCCCAATACCCCATCCAGTGCCGCCGGACCCCAATACCTCATCCAGTGCTGCTGGACCCCAATACCCCATCCAGTGCTGCTGGACCCCAATACCCCATCCAGTGCTGCTGGACCCCAATACCCCATCCAGTGCCGCCGGACCCCAATACCCCATCCAGTGCTGCTGGACCTCAATACCCCATCCAGTGCCGCCGGACTCCAATACCCTATCCAGTGCTGCTGGACCCCAATACCCCATCCAGTGCCGCCGGACTCCAATACCCCATCCAGTGCCGCCGGACCCCAATACCCCATCCAGTGCCGCCGGACCCCAATACCCCATCCAGTGCTGCTGGACCCCAATACCCCATCCAGTGCCGCCGGACCCCAATACCCTATCCAGTGCTGCTGGACCCCAATACCCCATCCAGTGCCGCCGGACCCCAATACCCTATCCAGTGCTGCTGGACCCCAATACCCCATCTAGTGCTGCTGGACCCCAATACCCCATCCAGTGCTGCTGGACCCCAATACCCCATCCAGTGCTGCTGGACCCCAATACCCCATCCAGTGCCGCCGGACTCCAATACCCCATCCAGTGCTGCTGGGCCCCAATACCCCATCTAGTGCTGCTGGACCCCAATACCCCATCCAGTGCTGCTGGGCCCCAATACCCCATCCAGTGCCGCCGGACCCCAATACCCCATCCAGTGCCGCCGGACCCCAATACCCCATCTAGTGCTGCTGGGCCCCAATACCCCATCCAGTGCTGCTGGACCCCAATACCCCATCCAGTGCTGCTGGGCCCCAATACCCCATCCAGTGCTGCTGGACCCCAATACCCCATCCAGTGCTGCTGGGCCCCAATACCCCATCCAGTGCCGCCGGACCCCAATACCCCATCCAGTGCTGCTGGGCCCCAATACCCCATCCAGTGCCGCCGGACCCCAATACCCCATCCAGTGCTTCTGGGCCCCAATACCCCATCCAGTGCTTCTGGGCCCCAATACCCCATCCAGTGCCGCCGGACCCCAATACCCCATCCAGTGCCGCCGGACCCCAATACCCCATCCAGTGCTGCCGGACCTCAATACCCCATCCAGTGCCGCCGGACCCCAATACCCCATCCAGTGCTGCTGGACCCCAATACCCCATCCAGTGCCGCCGGACCCCAATACCCCATCCAGTGCTGCTGGACCCCAATACCCCATCCAGTGCCGCCGGACTCCAATACCCCATCCAGTGCTGCTGGGCCCCAATACCCCATCTAGTGCTGCTGGACCCCAATACCCCATCCAGTGCTGCTGGGCCCCAATACCCCATCCAGTGCTGCTGGGCCCCAATACCCCATCCAGTGCTGCTGGGCCCCAATACCCCATCCAGTGCCGCCGGACCCCAATACCCCATCCAGTGCTGCTGGGCCCCAATACCCCATCTAGTGCTGCTGGGCCCCAATACCCCATCCAGTGCCGCCGGACCTCAATATCCCATCTAGTGCTGCTGGGCCCCAATACCCCATCCAGTGCTGCCGGACCCCAATACCCCATCCAGTGCCGCCGGACCCCAATACCCCATCCAGTGCCGCCGGACCCCAATACCCCATCCAGTGCTGTTTGACCACACAGCTCACTCCATGATGGTACCAGATCTCAAATATATTGATGCATAGCACACACTCACTGCCGATCTGCATTTCATTGTGGGTTGCTTCATCTATTTTACTTTGAAAGCAGTTATTTCAAGGATGTAGCCACAATGGGGAGTCTATCTGTGCAAACAAGTCATTCTGTGCCTATTATTTCTGATGAGAACCATCCCTGGGAGTGTCTAGTGATCTAATTTACAAGAGTCACAGTGTATGAGCCCACCCTCAGCTTTCACAGATTTCCCACATTTGTTGGCAAGTTCTGTACAATGATGGTGCTGAGTAATCTGGGAGTGAATGGCCATGTTCCAAGTCAGTCTGGGTGTGTTAAAGTAGACTGGAAGCAGTATCAGGCACTGGTTAAATGGCCCCATACAATTTCAATAGAACATTAAAAGCTCAATATAAGCTGCGTAGCAGTTGCAGTGCGCTGACCAGTGCCATGGAATGGGAGCAATTGGGATCTCCATATGGGCAAATCTTGATCCCAGCTGGAGATGGCTGAGGAAGCATCCAGTGCAGGTGAGTCACTTACTCAGGGAAAGGTTGGAAAACTGTATCAAGTCTTGTTGCTCATGCACTGCCCACTAGTCAATTACAAGTGGCAGTGGTTGTAGGAAAGATATTGAAATCTTTACTCAAAGATGTAATAGAAAAAAATCTAGAAATCAAAAATATAATAGAGTAGTCAACACGGATTTTAAAAGGGAAGGTCATGCTTGACCAACCTTATTGAATTCTTCAAAGAAGTAACAGAAAGAGAAGACAAGGGTAATGCAGTGGATGTATTATACATGGACTTTCAAAAGCCTTCCGATAAGGTACCGGATAATAGACTCATGACTAAGGTGGAGTCGAGGACACGTAGCAGAATGGATAGCAAACTGGCTACAAAACAGAAAACAGAGAGCAGGGGTTAAAGGTACAATAGCAAAATACTGCGGATGCTGGAAAATGAAATAACAGAAAGCGCTGGAAAAACTCAGCAGGTCAGGCAACATCCGTGGAGAGAGAAACAGAGTTAACGTTTCAGGTCGAAGACCCTTCGTCAGAACTGAGAAAAAAGCAGGAAATGAAACAGATGAAAAAGCAAGTTTGGAGGCTGGGGGAGGGAATGAAAGAACAAAAGGGGAGGTCTGTGAGAAGAAGAGACATTAAGAGATACGCAAGGCGAGACGAGATGGTAATAGGACAGGTTAAGAGACAAAAGATGGCTCTAGAAGTGTGAAATGCACTGGCAGAATGAAAGACAGCTGCCATGTGGGAGAGAGAAAAAAAAGGGAAAAGGCACAAACCAAAAGTGTGGATAAAATATATATACATATATATATTGGCTGAGGTTATGATCTGAAATTGTTGAACTCGATATTGAGTCCGGAAGGCTGTAAAGTGCCTAATCGGAAGATGAGATGCTGTTCCTCGAGCTTACGCTGAGCTTCCGTGGAACAATGCAAGAGGCCGAGGACGGTGAGGTCTGAGTGGGCGTGGAGCGGTGAATTAAAATGACAGGCAACTGGAAGCTCGGGGTCACCCTTACGGACTGAACGGAGGTGTTCCGCAAAGTGGTCACCCAATCTGCGTTTGGTTTCCCCAATGTAGAGGAGACCACATCGTGAGCAGCGAATACAGTATACTAGATTGCAAGAAGTACAAGTAAATCGCTGTTTCACCTGGAAGGGGTGTTTGGGGCCCTGGAGAGTGGGAAGGGGGGAGGTATAAGGGCAGGTGTTGCATCTGCGCTTGCACGGGAAGGTGCCGGACGAGGGGGAAGGGGTGTTGGGGGTGGTAGAGGAGTGGACTAGGGTGTCTCGGAGGGAGCGGTCCCTACGGAATGCTGAAAGGGGAGGTGAGGGGAAGATGTGTTTGGTGGTGGGATCACGTTGGAGGTGGCGGAAATGGCAGAGGATGATCCGTTGAATGTGGAGGCTGGTGGGGTGAAAGGTGAGGACAAGGGGAACTCTATCGTGGTTCCGGGAGGGAGGGGCAGGGGTGAGGGCAGAAGTGCGGGAGATAGAACGGACACGGTCGAGGGCCGCGTCAACCACGGTAGAGGAGAATCCTCGGTTGAGGAAAAAGGAAGACATGTCGGAAGCACTGGTATGGAAGGTGGCATCGTCGGAGCAGATGCGGCGGAGACGGAGAAACTGGGAGAAGGGAATAGAGTCCTTACAGGAGGCGGGGTGGGAGGAAGTGTAGTCCAGGTAGCTGTGGGAGTCAGTGGGCTTGTAGTGAATGTTGGTCAATAACCTATCCCCAGAGATGGAGACGGAGAAGTCGAGGAAGGGAAGAGTCGGAGATGGACCATGTGAAGGTGAGGGAAGGGTGGAAATTGGAGGCAAAGTGAATGAAATTGTCTAGTTCAGGGCAAGAGCGGGAAACAGCACCGATACAGTCATCAATGTACCGGAAAAAGAGGTGAGGGAGGGGACCCGAGTAGGACTGGATCAGAGAGTGTTCCACATATCCCACGAAAAGGACCCATGCGGGTACCCATAGCAACACCTTTGATTTGGAGGAAATGAGTGGGGTCAAAGGAGAAGTTGTTCAATGTGAGAACAAGTTCAGCCAGGCAGAGGATGGTGCTGGTGGATGGGGACTGGTTGGGCCTCTGTTCAAGGAAGAGGCGCAGCGCCCTTAGGCCATCCTGGTGGGGGATGGAGGTGTAGAGGGATTGTACGTCCATGGTGAAAAGGAGGCAGTTGGGGCCAGGAAACTGTAGTTAAAGGTAGTTACTCAGAATGGTGGGAAGTGGTGTTCCACAGGGATCGGTGCTGGGACCACTGTTGTTCACCATTTACATAAATGACTTAAACTCGGGAATTGGAAGTACAATATCAAAACTTGAGGATGACACCAAATTGGGAGGTATAGTTAATACTGAGGAAGACTGCGACAAAATACAAGATCACATTAACAAACTTGCAGAACGGGCATGTATATGGCAAATTAATTTCACTATAGATAAGTGTGAGGTGGTTCAGTTTGGTTGGAAGAATAAGGAGGCCACATACTCCTTGGAAAGTAAGTGTCTAAATGGAGTAGAGACGCAAAGGGATCTCAGGGTACAGATTCACAAATCATTAAAAGTAGCAATGCAGGTTAACAAAGCTACATAAAGTGAAAACAAAGCACTGGGGTTCATTAGAATTAGGATCAGATACAGAAGATTAGAATTCAAAAGCAGAGAAGTTAAGTTAAATTTATATAGAACTTTGGTTAGGCCACACTTGGAATAAGAACATATAAGAACATAAGACGTAGGAGCAGGAGTAGGTCATTTGGCCCCTCGAGCCTGCTCCGCCATTCAATAAGATCATGGCTGATCTGATCTTGGCCTCAACTCCACTTCCCTGCCCGCTCCCCATAACCCTTGACTCCCTTATCGTTCAAAAATCTGTCTATCTCCACTTTAAATATCTTCAATGACCCAGCCTCCACAACTCTCTGGGGAAGAGAATTCCAAAGATTCACGACCCTCTGAGAGAAGAAATTCCTCCTCATTTCCGATTTGAAAGGGTGCATGCTTATTCTGAAATTATGCCCCCGAGTTCTAGATTCCCCCATGAGGGGAAACATCCGCTCTGCATCTACCCGGTCAAGCCCCTTCAGAATCTTATGGGGGAAAAATTAAGTCGCGCCACCTTTGGGGTGCTAACTTTGTGCGCCCCGAAAAAATTAGCGCACCCACGGCCGAAATTTACCGGTAGCACCCCAAGAGGGAAGCGGGGCGCTACAGAAGCGCCCCACCTCCCTCTTGGGGTGCTGCGAGGGAATATCGCGGCGCTACGTGCCGCAGTACTGCAGGCCTTCCTCCCCTTCTTAAAGCGCGACCCGAGGCCCAGCTGGGCCACCAGGGATCGGAGTGCCGGCAAAAGAGCCTGGCACTCGAGAAGTGCTAGGCTCACGGAGTGCAGCTGGCACTCTGCGGGGGGACTGCAGAGGAGGTCGGGGACGGCAACGGGGGCAGGTGCTGGCAGGCGGCCAGCAACAAAAATGGCCGCCCGGCACCTCGCCTTTAATTAGCGCCGCCCCTGCTACAGGTAGGCCCCCCGACCCCGTCGGACATAGCTTCCGGTGGTAAGTCCGACGGGGTCAGGGAGCGCTACCGAAGATTGTGGCCGGGGCGCTGCGCACGGCGATTACGTCATCGCTGGCGGCGCGTCGCCGCGGGGCACTAAAGGTTACTGCCGCCGCTAACCTCCCTCTGAATTTCACGGGAGGTGTTGGCGGTGCCGCGCCCGGGCGCTAGTTGCTTTGCGCCCCGTTAGGGCGCTAACGGGAGGCGAAAAGCAACCGAATTTTTCCCCCTATATGTTTCAATAAGATCCCCTCTCATTCTTCTAAACTCCAATGAGTATAGGCCCAACCTGCTCAACCTTTCTTCATAAGATAACCCCTTCATCTCCGGAATCAACCTCGTGAACCTTCTCTGCACTGCCTCCAATGCAAGTATATCCTTCCTTAAATAAGGAGACCAAAACTGTACGCAGTTCTGGTCTCCATTTTACAAAAAGGATATAGAAGAACTGGAGAAAGTACAAAGAAGATTTATAAGGATAATCTCAGAACTGAGAGAGTACAACTTATCAGGAAAGACGGAAAAGGTTGGGGCTCTTTTTTCTAGAAAAGAGAAGACTGAGAGGCGACCTGATAGAGAGAGGTCTTTAAAAATTATGACGGTGTTCAATACAGTAGATGTAGAGAAGATGTTTCCACTTATGGGGGAGTCCAAAACTAGAGACCAGAAATATAAGATAGTCACTAATAAATCCAATAAGGAATTCAAGAGAAACTTCTTTACCCAGAGAGTTGTGAGTATGTGGAACTCACTACCACAGGGAGTGGTTAAGGCGAATAGCATAGATGCATTTAAGGGGAAGCGAGATAAGCACGTGAGGGAGAAAGGAATAGAAAGTTATGTTGATGGGGCGATATGAAATAACGTGAGAGGAGGCTCATGTGGAGCATAAACACCGGCCCAGACCTGCTGGGGCCAATGACCTGTTTCTGTGCTGTAAAATTCTATGTAATTCACAAAAGGAATGTGAGGCAAGGGGGATGGGAAACAAACTCCATAAATCGAGCCTTCAAAAAAATGTGGAAAACCACACTTCAATTCTTCAGCTATTCTGAAAATAAGATGGCTAATTATTATTTAATTGAATATGTAAAATCTCAACTGAGATGTGCTTGGATATTTAATAAATCTGCCACGTTGACAGTTTACATTCCATTTATATGTATTAGCTCTGTTCTGGTTGATATAACAATTAAGATAAGTTTGTGAAATTGTTCTTTTCCTCTCTGAAGGTTTGAAACTTGCTGGCCAGCTTTAATGAAGGATTCCAATGGAGTTGTCATTGTGTTTAACGTGGATGTGCCCAGCCACCTGAAGGAGATTGAGACATTCTATTTCTCATTTGTGCAGCAGCAGCGGTTGCATGACTCACAGTGCCTTCTAGTTGCTCACCACAAGCCAAACTCAGTAGCTGGCAGAGGGCGGCCTAACTTGGGTAAGTGTGAAGGAATTACATTACTCTCAATAGCAGGTTCCAAGGGATGCCTTCCAGTGCAATCCAACCAATAGTTAAGCAATCTCCGATGTCAAGAAGAAAATTGCTAGAGGGAGAATCTCTGCTGCTAAATACAGCTGCATGTAGCATCGTATGTTGATAAATGCTTTTTTCTCTTAAAGAGCAATACCTCCAATCGAGCATTTTTCTGTGATCGACCACCCTGTACAACAACTAATAAACCGAGACACACATGGGTTAATTGTAGCAATCACCTTCTTGGGGGTGGGGAGGTGGAAGAAATGAGGGAGGAGATGATCCCTCCTCCTGTAAAAGGTCAGATCTAGGTTGTAGGAGCAAAAAGGTATAAAGTGATTTTACACATTAATTTGGGGAATTGCCCTTTTATCTCCACATGATTTAATTTTATTTTTAACTTAATGGGCTCTTTTGCCTAAAGAAATTTCAGGCACGAACCATGACTTAATAAAGAAAACAATCATTTATTATTAATACACTATAAAATTGACATTAGAATTTAAACAATATCTTGGGTTTACGCACAATTTAAATTGCCTTAGCAATACAACAACACCTTCTGAATTCCCATATGCAAAACCTTTTGGAATCCTAGACTAACCCCTGACGAAAGTTATATACTCCTGGTTGGCTCAAACTTGTTGGGAAGATTCCAAGTATTTGGATGGATACCGGTGTAGTGTAGTGTGGCATTCTCCCGTATGAAGCCGTGAGGTAGCAAGAATCAGGAAGATTCCAGGTGAGGTGGTGCCACCAAGAAGTGAAAGGTAAACGTCGGAGCAGTTGTGGTGGAGCTGTGTCTCTTTCCACTCTGAATTCTGCCCAGCTTTTTAAAGTCCTTTATAACATTGAACCACACCTCTGGGCAGTGGCTTGTCAACAATATGTTCCTACAAATACAGCTCATGATTGATTGACACGTTACTTGTTTTCTCTCAGTTTGCACAACGTAACGTGCAGCAATGTTCCCGCTAATTTTTGTTTTGGATGCGTGGCCCCTTTAACGGGCTGCGCGGTTTTTCCATTGTAAAGCCGCTGAGCGGCCTGCGTGTGACCTTCAGACCGCCGTGCGGCCATGTAGCTTAATGGGAACATTGGTATGCCGGTGTTCAAAATGATCTGCAGCCGGCCTGGACCCATTCTTGTTACTACGGTGATCTATCCTCTGCAGTGTGGTCTTTTACAATGGCCCAAATACTCTCGCGTATTCTGTCTCCAATTGCCGGTTTTCTGCATGCACTGCGCATGCGCTGAAAACCGGCACTTGGTGAATGGAAAAGGGGGCGGGTCCTAGGTGAACCGCGTGCACGCTACAGGCATGCAGTGCACTTAGTGGTTTCAACGCGCAGGTAAGTACGGAAGATTCTACACATAAAAAAAGGAGTAAGACCCACTTTTAACAAGGTAAGTAGTGAATTAAGTATTATTTTGAATTTTTTTTAACAGGTATATCTTTTTTAGAGACTTTAAAGACAGGTAAGTTTATTTTTATAACTTTTTAAAAGATTTTAAATTTTTTCAAAAATTTTATTTTTTATTTAAAATGGTTAATTTATTTAACTATACTTATTTTATTAATGTGATGGTTTTTTTTAAAAATGTAATTGAGGTTTAGCTGTTCTTTTGGGGGGGTATAGATTCATAGCTTTCACAGCACTTATGTGAAAGTTATGAATGGAAGATGGTGTGCTGCCATTGGCTCTAACTGAGTCACGTGATCCCACAGCTCGCACGAATTAACTACGCCTGTGGGATACGCAAGCCCAGCACACCAGCTGTCCAGAACATCAAGTTCGTGCGAGCTGGAACTGAAAAAGCCAACGCGCAGTGAGAGATCGCGTAGAAGCCTTACCCTCGCACGAAGGCTTCCTCACGAATTTTTGGGCCATTCCACAACATCACCAAGCAGGTGTTTAAGCGACCTTTTAAGAGTCCTTTTCCTTCAGACATGCTGGAGCCGATTTAATAGCAGGCTTTCGTTTATCATAGGAGTTTTCACTACAGGGTCCCAAATCACTTTGGGCCTCAAAGTGCTGGGTTCATGCTCCACCGCAAGAGGTGCAGTGGGTTGGGACTGCAGACTGTTGACCTTGTCCCAATCCTGGGGAAGGGGCATTTTAATAGTTAAGAAGTGACCTGCAGAAGATTGGAGCAACAATGGGGGGGGAGGTGGCCGAGGCCCTTAATGAGTCAGCGAGGAATAATAAAGATTTAATATTTCCCGGCAGGGAAACCAGCGCCTGCATTCTGAGGTAATGGATCCCATCTGGGAATCTTTGCTCTTTAATATCTTTGGGGCTTTCAGAAGGCTCACAACAGAACACATGACTGTGCTCTAAGCAGACAAGAGATCCACTAGGCCTGAGAGCAGCGATCTAGGCGGAATTCCCAGGAAAGCCTTCCCCCAAACTGTTGTCAGGCTATCAGGGTGGGATTTCAGATGTTGGGCTCATGCGGTGGAACCCAGTGGATCTGGCCCCCTGCCCTGGAATTATGGGCCCTTAAGGAGAAAGGCCCATAGCACAAAAAGAGTATCACAATCACAACCACTTGCTTTTATATAGAACCTCTAATGTAGAAAAACATCCCAAGGCGCTTCACAGAGATGTAATCAAATAATAGACACTCAGCCAAAGAAGGAGATTGGTCAGGGAGGTGTGTTTTAAGGAGGCATCCCAGGAACGAATAAAAAAAAGACAGTTGGTTGTACACTTGCCCAGAATACCAAATGCTAGGCCTATTAATTTTATTGTCTTTAAAATTTGGTCTGCTTCCTCCACACCCTCACCCTTCCTCCCAGACCCACCCAGTCTCCTAACCACTACAACCTTAACCATTAGTCTCATGGCAGTTTCTCCCCATCTCCTCCTTTCCTTGTCCAAACTAACATCCATGAGACTCTGGTTCCCAGTTCTGATGAAAGATCATCAACCTGAAACGTTAACTCTTTCTCTTTCCACAGATGCTGCCTGACCTGCTGAGTGTTTTCTAGCATTTTCTGTTTTTAATTCCATGAGACTCACCTCTGGCTCCCTAGATCCACTCCCATCCTCCTCCTGATTATGCAACTACATATCCTAGCTCCCATATTAGCTGGCATTATTAACTGTTTCCTTTCCACAAGTATTGTACTTCTCCGATTCAAATCCGGTCATCACCCCATTAATTAAAATAAAACCTACCCTTGATTCATATGGCCTCTCTATCACCCAATCACTAACCTCCCTTTCCTCTCTAAGGTCCTGGTCACTTTCCAGTTCTGTGCCCATCTATCTAGAAACTCCCTGTTTGAATTCCTTGACCAGTCATTAACAACATTCTCTGGCATTGATCATGGTATGCTATTCCTTCTCATTCATCTTGGTCTTTCCACAGCCATTGATATATTTGATAACTTGGTCGTCTGTTGCCCTACCTATCTAATTGCAGCCAACACATCTCTTGTAATGGCTTTGCATCTCTCCACATATTGTCATCTCAGGTGTCCCCTTGAGGGATGCCTTTTCTTCATCTATATGCTGCCCTTTGGTGACATCATCTGCAGGCATAAGGTTAACTTCCAAATGTATGCTGACAATACCCAGCCCTATCTCTCCACCACTTCTCAATCCCTTGCTTGGTTCTGTTCTGTCAAACTGCCTGTTCAATATCAAGTCCTGCATTAGGCACAGCTTCCTTCAAAACCAAAACCAAGACCAAAACCATAGTATTCAGTGCTCGCCACAACCTCCGCTCCCATGACACTATCCCATCGCCCTCCCT
This sequence comes from Squalus acanthias, assembly GCA_030390025.1. Taxonomy (NCBI): domain Eukaryota; kingdom Metazoa; phylum Chordata; class Chondrichthyes; order Squaliformes; family Squalidae; genus Squalus; species Squalus acanthias. The sequence goes on along the minus strand of CM059448.1, from coordinate 45,624,308 downwards.
AGCCTATTACTCAGGTTCAACAAGACCATGCGGAACCTTGGAGTCCTGCTCAATCCTGAGGGGAATTGTAAAGCCCACATTCTCCCTCACCAAGACCGCTTATTTCCAACTCTTTAATATTGCTGCCTCTGCCCCTATTTAAGACCCACCATGGAAACCCTTATCCATGCTTTTCCAGATTCAGTTACTCCAATGCTCCTCTTGCTGGCTTTCTTTCATTTGCCATCAATAAACTCCAACTTGTCCAAAGTGCAGCTGCCTGTACCCTCTCCCACACCAAGCCCTGTGCATCTATCATTCCTGTCCTTTTCGGCCTACACTGGCTCCTTGTTCTTGTCCTCAAATCGCTCCACGGTCTTCCTTCACCCCAGAATTGGTCTCCCCCTCACACCCTTCAATATTCTTATTCTGGTCTCCTTAACATCACACCTTCCCTCCACTCCACCCTTTGCCCTGCCCTTTGGAATTCTCCCCTTTCTGCCACTCGACTTCTCTCTCCTTTTTAAAAACCTTCTCAAAAGCTACCTTTTCTCCCAGGCTTCAGTCACCTCCCCTAATTTCTCCTCCATAGTTTGGGGTTTCTGTTCCTCTTGATACTCCTCTCTAAAGTGCCTTGGGGTGTTTTGTATGTGAAAGATGCTGTATTAATGCAAGTTGTTGCTGCTCCGGGAAAGAATGAGTTAGAGCAGGAGGGCAGTGTGATGAGTCTTGATTTGAGCACAGTGGTACCAATAATGTCACTGGTTGTTCATATCCAAAAGGGTTTTAATTCAGGACTTTACCACAGCATATGGTCTGCTATCCACACCCTCTCCAGCAGAGCGGATAATAATGGGAAACATGCGGCTGAGGCTCACTGGTGTCCCATTGCAGCTGAATTTCTTTGTCTAAAACCGGTTGTGTTCTGCCATACAAACTCTCATTGTTCACTTCTGCATTACATGCAGAAATCGATGTTTCACCCTCATTGGATCCAGCTGTACCTCTGCATCGCTAGATTATCCACAGATACTGTGCCTTTGGGGAACAGATTATATGTCAGAAGCATAGATCTGAGACATGAGTTGGTGTGTGTGACAAAAATGGACTTTTTGTGTGTTGATTTTTTAACTGATACAATCTTCTTACTAGAAACAGTACTCAGAGGAATAATTGTGGTTTTCTGTGAGCTGGGGTCTGCAAGGCATAGACGATACACATTACATTATGGCCAACGGAAGTCAGATAAGCATCGGCTGGTGGTTTCTGACCCAGAAGTGTTCTTGTGTGTTAATGCAGGCTGAGTACAGAGATTTTGTTCCAGTTATCACTGATAAATCAATGGGGGACAAACAGCCTTCCTATTGTCAAAGCTATCATTTAACATTGGGGTAGTGGGTTTCATTGATAGTTATTTCTGAGACTTGGGAGAAGGGTATAATATAGGAACATAAGAACAGGAGTAGGCTTTACAGGACCCTCGAGCCTCTTGCACTATTCAATGAGATCATGGCTGATCTGTATCCTAACTCCATTTACCTGACTTGGCTCCATATCTCTTAATACTCTTGACTAGCAAAAATCTATCGATCTCAGATTTAAGATTATTAATTGAGCTAGCGTCTATGGTCTGCTTTCTGTGGGGAGAGAGTTCCACACTTTTACCGCCCTTTGCGTGAAGAAGTGTTTGCTAACTTCTCTCCTGAATGGCCTGGCTCTGAATTTAAGGTTATTTCCCCTTGTCCTAGACTCCCCCCATCAATGTAAAAAGTTTCTCTCTACCCTATCAATTCCTTTCAAAATCCTAAAAACCTAAATCAAATCAGCGGACCTGAGCGGGAGCGGCGGTAGCAACATAAAAAACGGGAGAGGAGAAGGCCCAGGACACAGCGGACCTGAGCGGGAGAGGAGAAGGCCCAGGACACAGCGGACCTGAGCGGGAGAGGAGAAGGCCCAGGACACAGCGGACCTGAGCGGGAGAGGAGAAGGCCCAGGACACAGCGGACCTGAGCGGGAAAGGAGAAGGCCCAGGACACAGCGAACCTGAGCAGGAGAGGAGAAGGCCCAGGACACAGCGAACCTGAGCAGGAGAGGAGAAGGCCCAGGACACAGCGAACCTGAGCAGGAGAGGAGAAGGCCCAGGACACAGCGAACCTGAGTGGGAGAGGAGAAGGCCCAGGACACAGGGGACCTGAGTGGGAGAGGAGAAGGCCCAGGACACAGCGGACCTGAGCGGGAGAGGAGAAGGCCCAGGACACAGCGGACCTGAGCAGGAGAGGAGAAGGCCCAGGACACAGCGAACCTGAGCAGGAGAGGAGAAGGCCCAGGACACAGCGGACCTGAGCAGGAGAGGAGAAGGCCCAGGACACAGCGAACCTGAGTGGGAGAGGAGAAGGCCCAGGACACAGCGGACCTGAGCGGGAGAGGAGAAGGCCCAGGACACAGCGGACCTGAGCGGGAGAGGAGAAGGCCCAGGACACAGCGAACCTGAGCAGGAGAGGAGAAGGCCCAGGACACAGCGAACCTGAGCAGGAGAGGAGAAGGCCCAGGACACAGCGAACCTGAGCAGGAGAGGAGAAGGCCCAGGACACAGCGGACCTGAGCAGGAGAGGAGAAGGCCCAGGACACAGCGGACCTGAGCGGGAGAGGAGAAGGCCCAGGACACAGCGGACCTGAGCGGGAGAGGAGAAGGCCCAGGACACAGCGGACCTGAGCGGGAGAGGAGAAGGCCCAGGACACAGCGAACCTGAGTGGGAGAGGAGAAGGCCCAGGACACAGCGGACCTGAGTGGGAGAGGAGAAGGCCCAGGACACAGCGGACCTGAGCGGGAGAGGAGAAGGCCCAGGACACAGCGAACCTGAGCAGGAGAGGAGAAGGCCCAGGACACAGCGGACCTGAGCGGGAGAGGAGAAGGCCCAGGACACAGCGAACCTGAGTGGGAGAGGAGAAGGCCCAGGACACAGCGGACCTGAGCGGGAGAGGAGAAGGCCCAGGACACAGCGAACCTGAGCGGGAGAGGAGAAGGCCCAGGACACAGCGAACCTGAGCGGGAGAGGAGAAGGCCCAGGACACAGCGGACCTGAGCAGGAGAGGAGAAGGCCCAGGACACTTTGATTTAGAAAACAAAAAAAAACAAGGAGTGATGTCACAGGACAGTAGGTAGGTGATTGGTTGGTGAGTATTACAGTTTTTTTTCTTTAAGCTAAGAGCTGGGGAACTATAACTATTACGTTATTAAATATTAACTTAACTAGATAAACTAATATAACTATGAATAATCGTTTGATTAAAACTTTAACTAATTAAATAAGCAAATAAATTTTGAAAAGTCTAGAGATGGCAGGACAGGCTATGTGTCGGGACTGTAGTATGTGGGAGTTTGTGGACAGCGAGACTTTACCATATTCCCACATCTGCAGGAAATGTCTCTGCCTTCAGTCACTCCGGCTCAGAGTCATTGAGCTGGAGTGCGAGTTAGAGACACTCTGAAACATAAGAGAGGGGGAGGAATTTCTGAACAGTTTTATCCAGAATACAGTCACACCCCAGAGGAAAGCACAGGTTCAGGAAGGGGAGAGTGTGACTGATAGGGAGACGGGTAGCAGGGACTTAGGAGAGGTTGAGATGGAGGTCCCACAGACACTGGTTTTGTCCAACAGGTACGATGTACTCGCTACCTGTGAGGACAAGGAGAAAGACTGCAGGGAGGACAGCCACAGTTCAGACCAAGGCACCATGGCTCAGAAGGCTGTCCGTGGAAATGTGGAAGTGATAGGGGATTCTATAATTAGAGGGATAGATAGCGTCCTCTGCAGCCAAGAACGAGAATCCCGAAGGGTGTGTTGCCTACTTGGTGAGGGTAAGGGATATCTCGAGGTGGCTGGAGAGGAACTTGGAAAGGGAGGGGCTAAACCAGTTGTTGTGGTCCATGTCGGAACAAACAACATAGGTAGGAACAGGGAGGAGGTCGTGCTGAAGGAGTATCAGGAGTTAGGAGCTAAATTAAAAAGCAAGACCTCGAGGGTAATAATCTCTGGATTATTGCCTGAGCCACGTGCAAATTGCCATAGAAGCAGTCAGATCAGGAGACTTAACACGTGGCTAAAGGGGTTCCTTTTCTTGGGACACTGGCACCAGTACTGTGACAGGAAGAAGCTGAACCGATGAGACGGGCTCCACCTGAACCGGGATGGGACCCATGTCCTAGCGGAAAGGGTAAATAGGGAGGTGGCAAAGGCTTTAGACTAGTAAGACAGGGGGAGGGATCTACAAGAAATGAAACCAGCCTAAATATAGACAAAACAGAAAAGGAGAGCATAGGAACGAGTAAAGTAAGGGAGGACATTGATGGCCAGGGAATAAATAGAGTTCTAGAAAAGGAGTGTAAAAAGTGGTTAAAAATAAAGTGAGAGGAACTGCTATTAAAAATGAGTTAAACTGTCTGTACAGCAATGCATACCGTGTCTGTAATAAAACAGGGGAGCTGGAGGCAATCTTGCGTTGTGAGGAACCAGACATAGTAGTGATTACTGAGACATGGCTACAGAAAAATCAGGACTGGGAATTGCAGGGTATTTCTAAAGTATTTAGAAAAGATAGAGAGGAAACAAGGGGAGGTGGAGTAGCTGTACTTATTGGGGTTAACCTAATGGCAGTGGAAAAAAGTGAGGCAGCTATAAGCAAAACAGAAATAGAATCCATGTGGATAGAGAGAAAAGATAATAAAGGATCAATCACACTAATATGGGTAGTCTACAGATCACCTAATAGTGGAAGAGAGATGGAGGAAGAAATATGCAAACAAATTAGGGAAATGAGTAAAAGACATAGAATAATAATCATGGAGGATTTCAACTACCCCGCGCAGCGGAGATGGGGGACATAGCCTGGGATCCTGATCTGAACCCCTGAAGAGGAGGTAAAGTGACACGTCTGAAATTTTTTTTAGATCAACCCGTTTGGCACAGAGGCAGCTAGGGCCACAGTTAATTGAGCAGCTGACGGAGGCAGCTAGGGCCGCAGTTACTTGGGCACTATGGCGGAGGCAGCTAGGGCCACAGTTACTTGGGCACCCTGATGTAAGAGCTTCTACAGGTATATAAAAAGGAAGAGGGTAGCTAAAGTAAACGTTGGTCCCTTAGAGGATGAGACTGGGGAATTAATGGCAGAGACTCTGAACAAATATTTTGCATCTGTCTTCACTGTAGAAGACACTAACAACATCCCAATAATGGATAATCAAGGGGCCACAGGGAGTGGGGAACTAAAGACAATCACTATCACTAAGGAAATAGTACTCGGTAAAATAATGGGACTAAAAGACGACAAGTCCCCTGGACCAGATGGCCTGCATCCCAGGGTCTTAAAAGAAGTGGCTGCTGAGATAGTGGATGCATAGGTTGAAATATACCAAAATTCCCTGGACTCTGGAGAGATCCCAGCAGATTGGAAAACCGCTAATGTAACACCCCTATTTAAGAAAGGAGGGAAACAGAAAGCAGGAAACTATAGACCAGTTAGCCTAACATCTGTCGTTGGGAAAATGCTGGAGTCCTTCATTAAGGAAGCAGTAGCAGGGCATTTAGAAAAACATACTGCAGTCAAACAGAGTCAGCATGGTTTTAGGAAAGGGAAATCATGTTTTACAAATTTGCTGGAGTTCTTTGAGGATGTAACAAGCAGGGTGGACAAGGGTGAGCCAGTGGATGTGGTGTATTTGGATTTCCAGAAGGCATTCGATAAGGTGCCTACATAGAAGGTTACTGCATAAGCTGGAGTGCTTCAGCTATGAAGAGAGACTGGACAGGCTGGGGTTGTTTTCCTTAGAGCAGAGAAGGCTGAGGGGGGACCTGATTGAGGTGTACAAAATTATGAGGAGCATAGATAGGGTAGATAGAAAGGAACTTTTCCCCTTAGTAGAGGGGTCAATAACCAAGGGGCATAGTTTCAAGGTAAGGGGCAGGAGGCTTAGAGGGGATTTGAGGAAAACTTTTTCACCGAGAGGGTGGTTGGAATCTGGAACTCACTGCCTGAAAGGGTGGTAGAGGCAGAAACCCTCACAACATTCAAGAAGCATTTAGATGAGCACTTGAAACGCCATAGCATACAAGGCTACGGACCAAGTGCTGGAAAATGGGATTAGAATAGACAGGGCTTGATGGCCGGCACGGACACGATGGGCCGAAGGGCCTCTTTCTGTGCTGTATAACTCTTATGACTATGACTAAGATAAGAGCTCACGGAGTTGGGGGTAATATATTAGCATGGATAGAGAATTGGCTAACTAAAAGAAAGCAGAGATAACAACAGAAAGCGCTGGAAAAACTCAGCAGGCCAGGCAACATCCGTGGAGAGAGAAACAGAGTTAATGTTTCAGGTCGAAGACCCTTCGTCAGAACTGAGAAAAAAGCAGGAAATGAAACAGATGAAAAAGCAAGTTTGGAGGCTGGGGGAAGGAATAAAAGAACAAAAGGGGAGGTCTGTGAGAAGTAGAGACATTAAGAGATACTCAAGGCGAGACGAGATGGTAATAGGACAGGTTAAGAAACAAAAGATGGCTCTAGAAGTGTGATATGCGCTGGCGGAATGAAAGACAGCTGCCATGTGGGAGAGAGAAAAAAAAGGGAAAAGGCACAAACCAAACAGAAAACAGAGAGTCGGGATAAATGGGTCATTTTTTGGTTGGCAAACGGTAACTAGTGGGGTGCCACAAGGATTGGTGCTGGGGCCCCAACTATTTACAATCTACATTAATGACTTGGATGAAGAGATCGAGTATAATGTAGCCAAGTTTGCGGATGATACAAAGATGGGTGGGAAAGCAAGTTGTGCAGAGGACTCAAAAGAATCTGCAAAGGGATATAGACAGGCTAGGTGAGTGGGCAAACATTTGGCAGATGGAGTATAATGTGGGAAAGTGTGAGGTTATCCACTTTGGCACGAAAAATTAAAAAGCAAACTATTATTTAAATGGAGAGAGATTACAAAATGCTACAGTTCAGAGGGACCTGGCGGTCCTTGTGCATGAAACACAAAAAGTTAGCATGCAGGTACAGCAAGTAATCAAAAAGGCAAATGGAATGTTGGCCTTTATTTCAAGGGGGTTGGAGTATAAAAGCAGGGAAGTCCTGCTACAACTGTACAAGGTATTGGTGAGACCACACCTTGAGTACTGCGTACAGTTTTGGTCTCCTTATTTAAGGAAGGATATGATTGCATTGGAGGCAGTTCAGAGACGATTCACTAGGTTAATTCCAGAGATGAGGGAGTTGACTTGTGAGGAAAGGTTAAGCAGGCTGGGCCTATACTCATTGGAATTTAGAAGAATGAGAGGTGATCTTATCGAAACATATAAGATACTGAGGGGCCTCGACTGGGTAGATGCAGAGAGGATGTTTCCCCTCATGGGGAAATCTAGAACTCGGGGGCACAGTCTCAGAATAAAGGTCGCCCTTTTAGAACTGAGATGAGGAGGAACTTCTCTGAGGGTCGTAAATTTGTGGAATTCTCTGCACCAGAGAGCTGTGGAGGCTGGGTCATTAAATACATTTAAAGTGGAGATAGACAAATTTTTGCAAGATAAGGGAGTGAAGGGTTGTGGGGAGTGGGCTGGGAAGTGGCTTTGAGCCCAAGATCAGCCATGATCTTATTGAATGGCGGAGCAGGCTCGAGGGGCCAAGTGGCCTATTCCAGCTCCTATTTCTTATGTTTTCTTATGTTCTTATGACGGAGGCAGCTAGGGCCACAGTTACTTGAGCAGCTGGTAGCCTCTTGGGGCAGATGGGCACCTTAATGGCGCAGACGCCATCCGCTCCATGCGAATAGGGTGGCCTCCCACTGATCCCTCACAGTTGGGGTCAGTGGCGGAGATCACTGGCAGGTGTGATCTTGGCATTACAGCCCAAGCAATTTCAGCCCCCAAGTCTAGAGAGAAATGATTGGTGCCGTTACTATTTTCTGTATAGAAGAGAACAGAGAAGCATGTGTGCTAGTAGTTTACACCATTTCTAGGGGCTTCCGCTGATCTACCCCTGAAGTTAGAGCAGGAGATTGGGGAACCTACGTGGAAGTGATGCCTCCCGATTCACCGTTTACTGTAAATAAAACCAGTTGTTGGTTCAGAGCCTGAGCCTGTACTCAGTCCACAACAACAACTTGTATATAAAGAAAGAAAAAGGAAGACTTGCATTTACATAGCACCTTTCACAACCTCAGGACATGCCAAAGTGCTTTACAGCCAATGCAGTACTTTTAATGTGTAGTCACTGTTGTAATGTAGGAAATCTGGCAGACAATTTTGCGCACATCAGGCTCCCAAAAACAGCAATGTGATAAATTAGTGATGTTGGTTGAGGGAGAACTCCCCTGCACAACTTCAAATAGTGTCATGGGATCGTTTACATTCACCTAAGAGGGTTTAACATCTCATCCAAAAGATGGCACTTCCAACAGTGCACCACTCCCTCAGTACTGCACTGAAGTGTCAGCCTAGATTATGTGCTCAAGTCTCTGGAGTGGGACTTGATGCCACAATCTTCTGACTCAGAGCCAAGACTGACACCAGCACCTTTACTGTTCAAAATCGCCCCAAGATGCTTTACAGGAAATACTGGAGGGGTGACTAAAAGCTTCATCAAAGAGATGGATTTTAAGGAGGAAAGGCAGGTGGCGAGGTGGAGATGTTTAAGAAGGGAACTCCAGAACTTAGGGCCTAGACAGCTGAAGGCACGGCTGCCAAAGGTGGGATGAAGGGAGTGGGGGATGCGCAAGAGGCCAGAGTTGGAGGAACAGAGTTATCAGAGGGTTGTAGGGCTGGAGAAGATTAAAAAGAGGAGATTTAAAGACGGGGATGAGAATTCTAAATTTAAGGCATTGGTGGACTGGGAGCCAATGTAGGTCAGGGAGAATGGGACTTGATGTGGGTTAGGATACGGGCAGCGAGTTTTAGATGAGCTGAAGTTTATGAAGGATGGGAGGCTGGGAAAGCATTCAAATAGTCGAGTCCAGCGGTAACAGCATGGATGAGGATTTCAGCAGCAGATGAGCTGAGGCAGGGGCGGTGACGGGCGATGTTATGGAGGTGGAAGTAGGCGGTCTTGATGATGGAGCGGATGTGTAGTCGGAAGCTCAGCTCAGGATCAAAAAGGATGCTCAGGTTGCGAAGTCTGGGTCAGCCTGAGATAGTGGTCAGGGAGGGGGAATGAATCGGTGACCAGGGAACAGAGTTTGTGGCGGGGATGGAAAACAACTGCTTCGATCTTCCCAATATTTAACTGGAGGAAATTGAGACTCATCCAGGACTGATATTGGAAGTAGACTGCCTTTGTGATGGAGAGGATATGGGTCGCAAGCTCAGCTCAGAGTCAAATAGAACGCTGAATTGCAAACAGTCTGGTTCAACCTGAGACAGTGGCTGGGGTGGGGATTGGACAAACAGTCTAATATCACTGAAAAGTTGTGAGGGATGAACCATCAAATTGTAGACACTGTTGGGGAAAGAGTTTGAAAGTATTATGAGGGAGCATTTTGAGGGGCATGACCTAATCTGTGAGAGTCAGCATGGTTTTAGGAGTGGGAGGTTGTGCTTGACTAATTTATTAGATCGTTTGAGCAGATAACAGACCTAATAGATAGGGGAGCAACTGTAGATGTTACCTACATGGATTTCAAGGCATTTGTACACTGTCCCACATAATAGACTACTACGTAAGGTCCAAGCCCATGGGATAGTTGGGAAAAAATTGAAATAGATTGGTAAATGGTTGGTTGGTAGACAGCAATGAGTATTGGCAACCCATTACCAGTGGAGGGCCACAAGGTTCAGTGCCAGGGCCACTCTTGTTTATAATTTTTTCTGAATGATTTAGAGAAAGGAATTATGTCCATATTTGCAGACGATACCAGATTTGGTCCCCGCCATGAACTCCATTGCCCTAGCCACCCTTCTCCCTGGCCACTGTCTGAGGCTGACCAGACCCGTTTGCAACCTTGGCGTCCTATTTGACCCTGAGATAAGCTTCTCGCCCCCATATCCGCTCCATCACCAAGACTGCCTACTTCCACCTCCGTAACATTGCCCGTTTCCACCCCTGCCTCAGCTCATCTGCTACTGAAACCCTCATCCATGCCTTTGTTACCTCTAGACTCGACTATTCCAGTGCACTCCTGGCTGGCCTCCCGTTTTGCACCTTCCGTAAATTTGAGATCATCCAAAACTCTACTGCCTGTATCCTAACTCGCACCAAGTCCCGTTCATCCATCACCCCTGTGCTCGCTAACCTACATTGGCTCCTGGTCCGGCAATGCCTCGATTTTAAAATTCTTAACCTTGTTTTTAAATCCCTCCCCGGCCTTGCTCCTTCCTATCTCTGTAACCTCCTCCAGCCCTATAACCCTCCAAGGTTTCTGCGCATCCCCAATTTTAATTGCTCCACCATTGGTGGCCGTGCCTTCAGCTGCTTGAGGCCCTAAGCTCTGGAATTCCCTTCCTAAACCTCTTCACTTCTCTCTCCTCCTTTTAAGAATCTCCTTAAAACCTGCCTCTTCCTGTCCTAATATGTGCTTGTGTGGCTCGGTGTCAAATTTTGTTTGATAACGCTCCTGTGAAGCACCTTGGGACATTTTACTACGTTAAAGGCGCTATATAAATCCAAGTTGTTGTTGAAAGCCATTGTTTCTTGTTTCACCGCCTGTGCTGGTAATCTATTCCACATACGGTGGCCTTGACTTTTTTCTGTTACTAGTTTGTGGGATATGGCTTTGAATGCTGCCTCCTGGGCTGTGTTAGTAACGGGAATTTCACTACTCATAGTGAGTTGAGGACTTGAAATTTTTTTTAAAGATTGCTCTAAAATTTATTGAATGTACTTCAGCCCTGAGCACTGAATGTACTTTCCTATAGTGTATAATCGGAACAAAGCTAATCCTGAACATCTTGAACTCCACACGTTGGAGAGAAGAATCAAAGGGAAGTTACAGGACCAAATAGCCCAATGTCCACAATATCTACTAGACTGAAAGATTTCAAGCTGCCATACGCAAAGTGTTAAAGGTCAGGAAAGTGCTTGGGTGAGTGGAGCAGGATGCATATATTATGAAAAGTATGTAGTAGGGATTTTGTTTCTGTTCCTAACAAGTTTTACATTTTCTTATTAGCCCAGCAACTAAACAAACTGAGTTTGATCCACTCAAACTTGGAGGATGATCCAGAACAAGTGCGCACAGCTTTCCGACAGTACCTGGGGGCAGTCGTCAGTTCTTTGTCTGAGAGCAGAGACAAAGAAGAGATGTCGATCATTACCTGAAAGAACTACCGAGACCTTCTCACTGTTTGTATATTATAAGGGATTGTCAGTACTTCCTGAATGGAGCAAACGCGATCAGACTCCGAAATTACATTCACTGGCATTTTTCAGTCACTAAGCCCTCCTTTTGCAATTCAGAATAATTTGAATTCTGCTTCATCACTACACTTCCCAGCTCGCCGTGCAGTCCGATCCTAACAGAATCAGAACAGCGTGCGGTCTAATCCTGAAGGACAGAAAAGGTGCTTCCAAAACTTAGCATTAAAGAAATCCTTTTAACACTAAAACTAGTCAGCAACAAATTGATGGAGATTTATGTAAGGGGTATCTGCTTATACCTGATCAATGTTTACATATTTCAGTAAATTTGAGTATTATCTGTATTCTAAGTGATTCCTAAGACAAAAAATGGGGAAATATTGCTAAACCTATTCAGGTTGAAATTTTGGTCGGTGCCTCATTTCTCCAAGCTGGTTGGTGATTAAACGACACATTGAAGTGAGATGCATGGTACTTTTTACAGAATAAACTGGTCAGTGGCAGCGTGCCATGTTTGGTTCAGCTGGTCACATTGCAGGTGACTCCAAACCAATGCCTGTCTAGCTCTCGTAAGTATGCACAATATTTCCTTTTAAAGGTTAGATCCTGTAATTGGCAATTAGTCAACCACGTCCATAGACAACCGAACTAAACTCAATCCAACTGTGTGTGACCAGTCTGAATTGACTGACTGATGTATTTAAAGTACATTTTGTAAACATTGTCTGTTTCTCCTTGACGAAGTGATTGACTCCCGTGTAACGATCAACATTAAGTTTTTAACTTTAGCCCGATGCCTGCTTGGTTAAAAGACTGTACGAGGACAAAGCTGTGACTAGTGTACTAAAGTTCTTACTCCATGTATTTGCCCTGGCACCTCACAACTAACACAGGCAGATGCTGAGTGGCTGGAATTTCTGATTCTGTTATAAATAAATATATCTGCTTTCATGCTCGTGGTATTTCTCTGTTTTTGTTCATCACAGATAAAAAAAAAATTAATACAGTGGCAGTTCCAGAATATTCTCAGACCTTCGTTCTTTGTAGAATTATTTGATTTTCATTTGCTGCAGCTTGTGATTTCTCAGTTCCTCATTATCGATTTTATTTAAACCACCTGTTAGTCACCTGTTCGGTAATTAGTTGAGGTTTTAAAAATGTCAAGTTTAATTGAAGGCAAAGATTACTGATTTAGTTTTAACAAACCATGGATCTTTAGGAAGGACAGGCGAAAAGGAGGTGGGGTGGCGTTGTTAGTAAAGGATGAAATCAGAGCAATAGTGAGAAAGGATATTGGCTCAGAAAATCAAGATGTAGAATCAGTTTGGGTGGATCTAAGAAGCACCAAGGGGGAGAAAACATTGGTGGGAGTTGTCTATAGGCCTCCAAACAGTAGTGGTAATGTAGGGGACGGCATCAAACAGGAAATTAGAGATGCATGTAACAAGGGTACTACAGTAATCATGGGTGACTTCAATCTACATATAGACTGGCCAAACCAAATTAGCAATAATACTGTGGAGGATGAATTTCTGGAGTGTGTACGAGATGGATTTTTAGACCAGTACGTTGAGGAGCCAACTAGGGAACAGGCTATCCTAGATTGGGTATTGTGCAATGAGAAGGGGTTAATGAATAATCTTGTTGTGCGGTGTCCTTTAGGGAAGAGTGACCATAACATGATAGAATTCTTCATTAAGATGGAAAGTGAAGTAGTCCAATCCGAAACTAGGGTCCTAAATCTAAACAAAGGAAACTATGAAGGTATGAGGAGTGAGTTGGCTATGATAGATTGGGGAGCTTCATTAAAAGGCTTGACAGTAGATAGGCAATGGCTAACATTTAAGGAACGAATGCATAAATTGCAACAGTTATACATTCCTTTCTGGCGCAAAAACGCAAAAGGAAAAGCGGCCCAACCATGCCGAACAAAAGAAATTAAGGATAGTATTAGATCCAAAGAGGAGTCATAAAAAGTTGCCAGAAAAAGTTGCAAGCCTGAGGATTGGGAGCAGTTTAGAATTTAGCAAAAAAGGACCAAGAGATTGATTAAGAGGGGAAAAAAATAGAGTATGAGAGTAAACTTGCAAGGAACATAAAAGCGGACTGTAAAAGCTTCTACAAGTATGTAAAAAGAAAAAGATTAGTGAAAACAAATGTAGGTCCCTTACAGTCAGAAACGGGAGAATTTATAATGGGGAACAAGGAAATGGCCTGGCAATTAAACAAATACTTTGGTTCTGTCTTCACGGAAGAGGACACAAATAACTTTCCAGAAATGCTAGGGAACCAAGGGTCTAGTGAGAAGGAGGAATTAAAGGAAATTAGTATTAGTAAAAAATAATGCTGGAGAAATTAATGGGACTGAAAGCCGATAAATCCCCAGGGCCTGATAATCTGCATCCCAGAGTACTAAAAGAGGTAGCCATGGAAATAGTGGATGCATTGGTTGTCATCTTCCAAAATTCTATAGATTATGGAACAGTTCCTGCAGATTGGAGGGTGGCAAATGTGTACCCCACTATTTAAAAAAGGAGGGAGAGAGAAAACACGGAACTACAGACCGGTTAGCCTAACATCAGTACTAGGGAAAATGCTAGAGTCTATTATAAAGGATGTGATAACAGGACACTTAGAAAATATCAACGGGATTAGACAAAGTCAACATGGATTTATGAAAGGGAAATCGTGTTTGACAAACCTACTGGAGTTTTTTGAGGATGTAACTGGTAGAATAGATAAGGGAGAACCAGTGGATGTGGTGTATTTGGATTTTCAGAAGGCCTTTGATAAAGTCCCACATAAGAGGTTAGTGTGCTATATTAAAGCACATGGGATTGGGGGTAATATACTGGCATGGATAGAAAATTGGTTAACAGACAGGAAACAGAGAGTAGGAATAAATGGGTCTTTTTCGGGGTGGCAGGCGGTGACTAGTGGGGTACCGCAGGGATCAGTATATATCAATGATTTGGATGAGGGAACCAAATGTAATATTTCCAAGTTTGCTGACGACACAAAACTAGGTGGGATTGTGAGTTGTGAGGAGGATGCAAAGAGGCTTCAAGGCGATTTAGACAAGTTGAGTGAGTGGGCTAATACATGGCAGATGTAGTATAAAGTGGATAAATGTGAAGTTATCCACTTCGGTAGGAAAAACAGAAAGGTAGAGTATTATTTAATTGGGAAATGTTGATGTACAAAGGGACCTGGGTGTCCTTGTACACCAGTCACTGAAAGCAAATATGCAGGTGCAGCAAGCACTTAGGAGGCAAATGGTATGTTGGCCTTCATTGCAAGAGGATTTGAGTACAAGAGCAAGGATGCCTTACTACAGTTATATAGGGCCTTGGTGAGACCATACCTGGGGTACTGTGTGCAGTTTTGGTCTCCTTACCTAAGAAAGGATATACTTGCCATAGAGGGAGTGCAGCGAAGGTTTCACCAGACTGATTCCTGGGATGGCAGGACTTGTATGAGGAGAGATTGGGTCGACTAGGCCTGTATTCACTAGCGTTTAGAAGAATGAGAGGGGATCTCATTGAAACGTATAAAATACTGACAGGGCTAGACAGACTGGTTGGGGGGTCTAGAACGAGGGGGTCTCAGGATATGGGGTAGGACATTTAGGACTGAGATGAGGAGAAATTTCTTCACTCAGAGGGCGGTGAACCTGTGGAATTCTCTACCACAGAAGGCTGTGGAGGCCAAGTCACTGAATATATTTAAGGAGATAGATAGATTTCTAGACACAAGAGGCATCAAGGGGTATGGGGAGAGAGCGGGAATATGGTATTGAGATAGAGGATCAGCCATGATCATATTGAATGGCGGAGCAGGCTCGAAGGGCCTACTCCTGCTCCTATTTTTCTATGTCTATGTTTCTATTTCTGCATTAATTGTAGTAAAAGTATAGAGGTGGGTACCATGATAGGTTTATTTTCTATTTGTTCTCGGGATGTGGGTGACACTGGCAAGGCCAGCATTTATTGTCCATCCCTAGTTGCCCTGAAGGTGGTGCTAGGCCTTCTCCTTGAACTGCTACAGTCTGCGGTGATGGTGAGTGGGACTGCTCTCGCTTGGTCCCATTCTTATCTATCCAATCATAGCCAGAGAATCACCTGCAGTGGCTTCCCTTTACCTCTGGAGTCCCCCAATGATCTAATACAAAAGCAAAATACTGTGGATGCTGGAAATCTGAAATAAAAACAGAAAATGCTGGAAATACTCAGCAGGCCAGGCAGCATCTGTGGAGAGAGAAACAGAGTTAACGTTTCAGGTCGATGACCCTTCGTCAGAACAAGCAACTCCCTGCCCTGCAACCTCTACCACCGAGGTCACCAAGGATCTATCCTTGGTCCCCTCCTATTTCTCATCTACATGCTGCCACTCGGCAACATTATCCAAAAACACGTCAGGTTCCACATGTACGCTGATGTCACTCAGCTCAACCTCACTACCACCTCCCTCAACTCTTCCACTCTGATTTGTCACACTGTTTATCTGACATCCAGTACTGGATGAGCAAAAATGTCTTCCACTAAATATTGGGAAGATCGAAGGCATTGTCTTTGGTCCCCTCCACAAACTCCATTCCCTAACCAGCTACTCCATCCTTCTCCCTGGCAACTGTCTGAGGCTGAACCAACCCATTTGCAACCTTGGTGTCGGGGCTTACCCCGAGATGAGCTTCCGACCACATATCCGTAGCATCATTAAGACTGCTTACTTCCACCTCCGTAACATTACCTGACACCGCCCCTGCCTCAGCTCCGCTGCTGCTGAAACCCTCATTCATGCCGTTGTTAACTCTAGACTTGACTATTCCAATGCACTCCTGGCCAGCCTCCCATTTTCCACCCTACATAAACTTGAGCTCATCCAAAACTCTGCTACCTGTATCCTAACTCGCACCAAGCCGTTCACCCATCTCCCCTGTACTCGCTGATGTACATTGACTCCCGGTCTGGCAACGCCTCAATTTTAAATTCTCATTCTCGTTTTCAAATCCCTCCATGGCATCGCCCCTCCCTATCTCTGTAACCTCCTACAACTCTCCAAGATCTCTGCGCTCCTCCAATTCTGGTCTCTTGCGCATCCCCGATTTGAACCACTCCACCATTGGCGGCCGTGCCTTCAACTGTCTAGGTCCTAAGCTCTGGAATGCCCTCCCTAAACCTCTCTTTCCTTGTTTGAGATACTCCTTAAAACCTACCTCTTCGACCAAGCTTTTGGTCATCTGCCCTAATATCTCCTTATGTGGCTCGGTGTCAAATTTTGTTTGATAACACTCCTGTGAAGTGCCTTGGGACTTTTTACTATGTTAAAGGCACAAGTTGTTGTTGCTCCCACGATCGTATTAACTGGGAAATTCCAGGATTTTGACATAATGGCGATATATGTCCAAGTCAGGGTGGTATGTAACTTGAAGGAGAACTTACTGCTTTTGACCTCGGTGGTAGAGGTTGCAGGGCAGGGAGTTGCTGCAGTGCATCCTGTAGATGGTACATACTGTGCTGGATAGGGTTTAGGGGAATGGATATCCAAGGCCTATGGTGACTTGAACCTTGCAGATGGAGAGGTTGTGGAGTATCCAGCCTCTGCTCTGTTCTTGTAGCCAGTGTCGATTTGGCCAGTCCAGATCAGCTTCTGGGCAATGGTGACCCCAAGATGTTGATGGGGGTAGTTGGCGATGCTATCCAAGAGCAAGGGGAGATGGCTGGGCTTCCTCTTGCTCAGGATGGTACCTAGCACTTACATGGCGTGAATCTTACCTGCCACTTGTCAACCCAAGCCTGGATGTTACCCAGCTCCTGCTGTATCCTGCATGGGCTGCTTCATTATTGGGAGTGGTGAATGTAGCTGAACACTAGGATCACCAGCAAACTGCCCCACTCTTATTTGGGGAACTCCTGCAGTGATGCATAGAAATATGTAGAAGTTACAATATGGAAACAGGCCATTTGGCCCAACTAGTCCATGTTTACCCTCCACACGAGCAGATAGGCCAAATCTCATTTACCCACCCTGTTCCTTTCTCCCCTTTTTCTTCATCCCCCTATCCAATCTAATCTTCAATGTTGATGTAGTTTCTGCCTCAACCACTAACCCTGGGAGTGAATTCCACAGCCTCACAACTCTGAAATTTCCCCACCTTCTGTTCAAAATGTCTTACATTTAATCTTGTATCTATTGCCCGTGTTCTAGACCCTCAACTACTGGAAACGGTCTGCTTCAATTTTCCTTTCCAAAGTCCTTCTCTTTTGTAAAGACCAATGCCAATGTTTAATCATCTACACATTGACAATCCTCTCCTCTGAGGGGTCCCACCTCACTTTTAACAATTGTCTCTTTTAACAGATACATTTAGGAACAGGAGTAGGCCATTCAGCCCCTCGAGCATGCTCCGCCATTCAATGAGATCATGGCTGATCTGCGACCTAACTACATACCTTTGGCCCATATCCCTTAATACCTCTGGTTAACAGAAAGCTATCAATCTCCGATTTAAAATTAACAATTGATCTAGCATCAACTGCCATTTGTGGAAGAGAGTTCCAAACTTCTACCATCCTTTGTGTGTAGAAGTGGTTCCTAATTTCACTCCTGAAAGGTCTGGCTCTAATTTTTAGTCTATGCCCCCCAGTCCTAGAATTCCCAAATTTGCAAAATACTTTTGATTCTTTTGATGCACTGTGTACGGTATTGGGCTCCATTTTATAGGAAGGATATTGAGGCTTTAGAGAGGGTACAAATACAGATTCATGAGGGTGCTGCCTGGTTTGAGGAAATATAAATCCCAAGAAAGATTTGGAAAATATAGGCTTTCCAGTAGAACAATGCAGATTATGGGGTGATCAGATGGTAAATGTTTTAAATTATGAAAGGATGGGACAGGGTAGATAGAAGCAGACCGCTTCCAGTAGTTGAGGGTCCAGAACGAGGGGCCGTAGATACAAGATTCAATGTAAGAAATTTAGAACAGCGGGCAGGAGAAAATTCTTCAGAGTTGAGGGGCTGTGGAATTCACTCCCGATGTTACTGGTTGAGGCAGAAAGTATGTCAACACTGAAGATTAGATTGAATAGGGAGGTGAAGGAACAGTGGAGAGGAAATGGGATTCCGTCTAAACACCCGCGCGGATGGTAAACACCAACATGGACTGGTTGGACCGAATGGCCTTGTATTTCCTATGATCCCACAGACTGAATGCTCTCCCTGAGCCTTCTTCAAAAGCTTCCTCAAACCCTACCGGTTTAGCCATGGCTTCAATCGCATGCCCTCCCCCTTCTCCCACTCTCCAGTTATTTTCATCTCGGAGATGCTTTGGGACGTTTTATTATGTCCAAAGCATCTTTAAGTAGATGGGTGTTTACCTCCCACACACAAAGAAAAGAAACAATACATTTCTTTGGTCATTTTGGTGCGTGCATAGAAGTGAAATTGTAGCAGGGAAAGTATAAGGTTTAAAAAAAATCTGCAGGAATCATCTGATCAAGGTTGGGAACAGAAACAGGATCCTCATTTCTCCCCTTTGCCGAGTCTAGCACCATCTGGGACCGAGCAGACAGATACTAACACTGTTCTGATCCCGGTGCTCGGAAGCATGAAAATATGGCCGAGTAAAGACCATCCCTCAGAATTTCCCACCATCTTCCTGAGCAGCATTGGTAGAGTTCCCTCGGCAGAGTCACTCGGCAGAGAACAAGCAACACAGTAAGCTCAGCTTTCATAGTCCTTCCCTTCAGGAAGGAGACAGCCCAGCAAGTCTCCGTCCTGAATTATGGCGGACTTATGAATCACTGTCACTAATGCACACAGATCACCAACTGGTAGACAGCCTGAACTGAATTAATTACAAAGGATTTTAACCAGAGAAAACGAGCTTTAATAGTGAGTTTTGCATTATATAACTACAGTTTACTGAAATATCCAAACATACATGAAAAATCAGATTCAAAAAAATCTTCAAACAGTGACACTGTAACCCAAGATTTGTGGCATGGTCTTCAAAAGCCTCCTGAAAACCTACCTCTATCCTAGGCCACTGTCACAAGCTGTGCACTGCCAGTGAATACCCAAAAACTTTAATGAATGACAGTCTTTGTAGGTAGCGACAGCAATGTATTTATTTTTAGCTATAGATTTTCTGCTCACAGGTGAAGGATGTCCATACAGGAATTGGAACTTTTCCGCCATTCACACTCGCCGCCTCACGCACACGCTATCTGCATCTCTCACACACCCAGGGCAGGTTACCCTGCAGATTAGATGCAGGATAAAGTTCTCTCTACCTGACCCGAATGTATCCCAATCACCACGTCAGAAGGCCACTTTGTACATCACCCGTGTGAATGGTCGTCCATTTCCCATCCTTCTGCCCTTCGAACAAGGACCAATAAAATGCCAAATTCTAAGCAATTTTTGTGCACTGGACTCATTGCATAAGGAACCAGAGTTCTCAAGTTCATCTCACAGCCAGAAATCTTGCAGCCCCATAGCTTGTGGTGGGAAGCGGGACCCAGAGATGAAAGAGCAGTGTTCCAACCCACTGCATCACCCAGTCCCAACACCGTTATATTTTAAGCCGCTTCCTTCTGGGTTCTTTTCCTTCCTCCTGTTCACTCTCACTGACGGCTTGCAATTGCCTCAGTTCACCCTTGATTTTCTGTAGCATAGCCGGGACCTTTTGGGCCAACTCCCTAACATAGGCCAGACTCTCAGGAACATTGCTGACTGAATTACTCTTCCAAGTATTATCCAGGCTGTTGAACCAGTGAATCCTCTGCTCTAATTTCAGCTCAGTCATCTTTTGTTCTTCCAGCTCAGTCAGAAGGGCATGCTTGGCAATAATTTCACACTTGTAGCAGTGCTGAAGCTGAGCTATTTCTGCCTGCAAGTCCTGGCACTGTTCCTCTGTGTACGGGTACTGTTCATGGACATTGTCCTCAGGAAGCAGAATATTTTCAGGAATATAAAAGATGTGCTGCAGAATCCCTTGCTCAACCCTCTCAAAGATCATGTCAAAGCGCTCCTTCAACAGCTGGAGGAAGCTTTCTGTGCAGGCACGGATCTGACATGGAGTTATGCTGTTGTTTGGCAGCTCCTTCAATTTCTTGAAAATGACTCGTTCAACAACAAGCATCACATCGAGAAGAGAATCCTGGATTCCACTGTACACTCGGAGAACACAGGTTTGGGGAGAGAACCCAAAGAATTGGGTCTCGTATGTCATCAGCCTGTCTGCCATTTTTAAACCTAGAAAAATAGAGTTATGCAAGAAAGCAATGTTAAAAAAAAATCATGAACAGTGAATAACAAAACAACGTGGCCTGAGAAGGAAAGATCTCAGACAACACTCGCCGTCAAAAATTGGGAAGCGTTTAAATCTAGGTAGAAGCAAGAAAGTAACTCCCAACATATATACAGAACGATGCAATGGTCTTTGCCACAACCGCTCTCTGTGGCAATGCATTTAATGCTTCAACAATCCTCTGTGTGAAGTCATTTCTCTTAACCTTCTCCTCACTCAGTAACTGATTTATACAGTTACTAACTCCCCAACCACAGGATATAGTATTTCCCCATTCATTCACTCTATCAAAACCTTCACAATTTTAAAGACTGCCTTTAGCTCTCCTCAGACTTCTCCTCCTGTGGCAATATTCCTAGTATCTCAAGTCTCTCTCCATAATTATAGTTTCCTATCTCTGGCATCATCCTGGTGAATCTACACTGTATGTTCTCTACGGCTTCAATGCCCTCTCCGAGCTCATCTTGTCCATGAGACCCACCTCCTGCTCCCTCGACTCTATTCCCACTAAACTGCTGACCACCCAACTTCCCTTTCTGGCTCCCATGTTAGCTGACATTGTTAATGGTTCTCTCTCCTCCGGTATTATCCCCTCTCCCTCAAATCTGCCGTCATCACCTCTCTCCTCAAAAAAACAACCCTTGACCAATGTTTCCGTTAAGCTGCGCGGCCGCGCAGGCCACTTGCTGCCTTCACAATGGGGAAAACCGCACATGCGTGGAAATTTGAATGGGCCGTGCACACCCAAAAAACATTAAAGCGAACATTGCCCTTGACCCCTCCGTCCTTACAAACTACCGCCCCCCACCTCCCTTTGCTCTCCTCTCTATATAAAGTCCCAAATACACAGAAAAATGCTCCAACCACTCCCCCCGCTGTGCCCCAAGCCTTGGCCGGGCCCTCTCCCCCCACTCCTCGGGCCCTCGCCCTCCACCCCTCCCGGGCCCTCGCCCTCCACCCCTCCCGGGCCCTCGCCCTCCACCCCTCCCGGGCCCTCGCCCTCTCCCCCATTCCCACATCCTCTCCCTCTCTCTCTCTCCCTCGCCCCTACAGCTCCCTCCCCATACCCTCTCTCTCTCTCTCACTCCCTCCCTCGCCCCTACAGCTCCCTCCCCATACCCTCTCACTCACTCCCTCTCTCACCCCGACAGCTCCCTCCCCATACCCTCTCACTCACTCCCTCCCTCACCCCGACAGCTCCCTCCCCATACCCTCTCTCTCTCTCACTCACTCCCTCCCCCCTACAGCTCCCTCCCTCCCTCACCCCTACAGCTCCCTCACTCCCTCCCTCACCCCTACAGCTCCCTCACTCACTCACTCCCTCCCTCACCCCTACAGCTCCCTCACTCCCCCCTACAGCTCCCTCACTCACTCCCTCCCTCACCCCTACAGCTCCCTCCCTCACTCACTCCCTCCCTCACCCCTACAGCTCCCTCCCTCCCTCACCCCCACAGCTCCCTCCCTCCCTCCCTCACCCCTACAGCTCCCTCCCTCCCTCACCCCTACAGCTCCCTCCCTCCCTCACCCCTACAGCTCCCTCCCTCCATCACTCACTCCCTCCCCCCTACAGCTCCCTCCCTCCCTCACCCCTACAGCTCCCTCCCTCCCTCACCCCTACAGCTCCCTCCCTCCCTCACGCCTACAGCTCCCTCCCTCCCTCACTCACTCCCTCACCCCTACAGCTCCTCCCTCCCTCACTCACTCCCTCCCTCACCCCTACAGCTCCCTCCCCCCTACAGCTCCCTCCCTCCCTCCCCCCTACAGCTCCCTCCCTCACCCGTACAGCTCCCTCCCTCCCTCACCCCTACAGCTCCCTCACTCACTCCCTCCCTCACCCCTACAGCTCCCTCCCTCACTCCCTCACCCCTACAGCTCCCTCCCTCCCTCACCCCTACAGCTCCCTCCCTCCCTCACCCCTACAGCTCCCTCCCTCCCTCACCCCTACAGCTCCCTCCCTCCCTCACCACTACAGCTCCCTCCCTCCCTCACCCCTACAGCTCCCTCCCCTCACCCCTACAGCTCCCTCCCTCCCTCACTCACTCCCTCCCTCACCCCTACAGCTCCCTCCCTCCCGCACTCACACCCTCCCTCACCCCTACAGCTCCCTCCCTCCCTCACCCCTACAGCTCCCTCCCTCCCCCCTACAGCTCCCTCCCTCCCGCACTCACTCCCTCCTACAGCTCCCTCCCTCCCTCACCCCTACAGCTCCCTCCCTCCCTCACCCCTACAGCTCCCTCCCTCCCTCACCCCTACAGCTCCCCCCTCCCCCCTACAGCTCCCACCCTCCCTCACTCACTCCCTCCCTCACCCCTACAGCTCCCTCCCTCCCTCCCCCCTACAGCTCCCTCCCTCCCTCACCCCCTACAGCTCCCTCCCTCCCTCACCTACAGCTCCCTCCCTCCCTCCCCCCTACAGCTCCCTCCCTCCCTCCCCCCTACAGCTCCCTCCCTCCCTCACGCACTCCCTCCCTCCCTCACCTCTACAGCTCCCTCCCTCCCCCCTACAGCTCCCTCCCTCCCTCCCCCCTACAGCTCCCTCCCTCCCTCCCCCCTACAGCTCCCTCCCTCCCTCCCCCCTACAGCTCCCTCCCTCACTCCCTCCCTCCCTCACCCCTACAGCTCCCTCCCTCCCTCACCCCTACAGCTCCCTCCCTCCCTCACCCCTACAGCTCCCTCCCTCCCTCCTACAGCTCCCTCCCTCACCCCTACAGCTCCCTCCCTCCCTCCCTCACCCCTACAGCTCCCTCCCTCCTACAGCTCCCTCCCTCCCTCCCTCACCCCTAAAGCTCCCTCCCTCCCTCACCCCTACAGCTCCCTCCCTCCCTCACTCACTCCCTCCTCACCCCCTCACTCCCTCCCTCCCTCACCCCTACAGCTCCCTCCCTCACTCACTCCCTCCCTCACTCACTCCCTCACCCCTACAGCTCCCTCCCTCACCCCTACAGCTCCCTGCCTCCCTCCCTCACCCCTACAGCTCCCTCCCTCCCTCACCCCTACAGCTCCCTCCCTCACCCCTACAGCTCCCTCCCTCCCCCCTACAGCTCCCTCCCTCCCTCACCCCTACAGCTCCTCCCTCCCTCACTCACTCCCTCACCCCTACAGCTCCCTCCCTCCCTCTCAGTCCCTCCCTCACCCCTACAGCTCACTCACTCACTCCCTCCCTCACCCCTACAGCTCACTCACTCACTCACCCCTACAGCTGACTCACTCACTCCCTCCCTCACCCCTACAGCTCCCTCCCTCCCTCACTCACTCCCTCACCCCTACAGCTCCCTCCCTCACTCCCTCCCTCACCCCTACAGCTCCCTCCCTCCCCCCTACAGCTCCCTCCCTCCCCCTACAGCTCCCTCCCTCCCCCCTACAGCTCCCTCCCTCCCCCCTACAGCTCCCTCCCTCCCTCACCCCTACAGCTCCCTCCCTCCCTCACCCCTACAGCTCCCTCCCTCACTCACTCCCTCCTCACCCCTACAGCTTCCTCCCTCCCTCACCCCTACAGCTCCCTCCCTCACCCCTACAGCTCCCTCACCCCTACAGCTCCCTCCCTCCCCCCTACAGCTCCCTCCCTCCCTCCCTCACCCCTACAGCTCCCTCCCTCCCTCACCCCTACAGCTCCCTCCCTCACCCCTACAGCTCCCTCCCTCACCCCTACAGCTCCCTCCCTCACCCCTACAGCTCCCTCCCTCCCTCCCTCACCCCTACAGCTCCCTCCCTCCCTCCCTCACCCCTACAGCTCCCTTCCTCCCCCCTACAGCTCCCTCCCTCCCTCCCTCACCCCTACAGCTCCCTCCCTCCCTCACCCCTACAGCTCCCTCCCTCACTCCCTCCCTCACCCCTACAGCTCCCTCCCTCCCTCACCCCTACAGCTCCCTCCCTCCCTCCTCACCCCTACAGCACCCTCCCTCCCTCCCTCACCCCTACAGCTCCCTCCCTCCCTCACCCCTACAGCTCCCTCCCTCCTCCCTCACCCCTACAGCTCCCTCCCTCCCTCCTACAGCTCCCTCCCTCCCTCCTACAGCTCCCTCCCTCCCTCCCTCCCCCCTACAGCTCCCTCCCTCCCTCCCTCACCCCTACAGCTCCCTCCCTCCCTCACTCACTCCCTCCTCACTCACTCCCTCCCTCACTCACTCCCTCCCTCACCCCTACAGCTCCCTCCCTCCCTTACTCACTCCTTCCCTCACCCCTACAGCTCACTCACTCCCTCCCTCCTACAGCTCCCTCCCTCCCTCACCCCTACAACTCCCTCCCTCCCTCACCCCTACAACTCCCTCCCTCCCTCACCCCTACAGCTCCCTCCCTCCCCCCTACAGCTCCCTCCCTCCCTCACCCCTACAGCTCCCTCCCTCCCTCCCTCACCCCTGCAGCTCCCTCCCTCCCTCACCCCTACAGCTCCCTCCCTCCCTCACCCCTACAGCTCCCTCCCTCCCTCACCCCTACAGCTCCCTCCCTCCCTCCCCCCTACAGCTCCCTCCCTCCCCCCTACAGCTCCCTCCCTCCCCCCTACAGCTCCCTCCCTCCCCCCTACAGCTCCCTCCCTCCCCCCTACAGCTCCCTCCCTCCCTCCCTCCCCCCTACAGCTCCCTCCCTCCCTCCCTCCCCCCTACAGCTCCCTCCCTCCCTCCCTCACCCCTACAGCTCCCTCCCTCCCTCCCTCACCCCTACAGCTCCCTCCCTCCCTCCCTCACCCCTACAGCTCCCTCCCTCGCTCACCCCTACAGCTCCCTCCCTCCCTCACCCCTACAGCTCCCTCCCTCCCTCACCCCTACAGCTCCCTCCCTCCTCACCCCTACAGCTCCCTCCCTCCCTCCCTCCCCCCTACAGCTCCCTCCCTCCCTCACCCCTACAGCTCCCTCCCTCCCTCCCTCACCCCTACAGCTCCCTCCCTCCCTCACCCCTACAGCTCCCTCCCTCCCCCCTACAGCTCCCTCCCTCCCTCACCCCTACAGCTCCCTCCCTCCCTCCCTCACCCCTACAGCTCCCTCCCTCCCTCCCTCACCCCTACAGCTCCCTTCCTCCCCCCTACAGCTCCCTCCCTCCCTCCCTCACCCCTACAGCTCCCTCCCTCCCTCACCCCTACAGCTCCCTCCCTCACCCCTACAGCTCCCTCCCTCCCTCCCTCACCCCTACAGCTCCCTCCCTCCCTCCCTCACCCCTACAGCTCCCTCCCTCCCTCCCTCACCCCTACAGCTCCCTCCCTCCCTCACCCCTACAGCTCCCTCCCTCCCTCACCCCTACAGCTCCCTCGCTCCCTCCCTCCCCCCTACAGCTCCCTCCCTCCCCCCTACAGCTCCCTCCCTCCCCCCTACAGCTCCCTCCCTCCCCCCTACAGCTCCCTCCCTCCCCCCTACAGCTCCCTCCCTCCCTCCCTCCCCCCTACAGCTCCCTCCCTCCCTCCCTCCCCCCTACAGCTCCCTCCCTCCCTCCCTCACCCCTACAGCTCCCTCCCTCCCTCCCTCACCCCTACAGCTCCCTCCCTCCCTCCCTCACCCCTACAGCTCCCTCCCTCGCTCACCCCTACAGCTCCCTCCCTCCCTCACCCCTACAGCTCCCTCCCTCCCTCACCCCTACAGCTCCCTCCCTCCCTCACCCCTACAGCTCCCTCCCTCCCTCCCTCCCCCCTACAGCTCCCTCCCTCCCTCACCCCTACAGCTCCCTCCCTCCCTCCCTCACCCCTACAGCTCCCTCCCTCCCTCACCCCTACAGCTCCCTCCCTCCCCCCTACAGCTCCCTCCCTCCCTCACCCCTACAGCTCCCTCCCTCCCTCCCTCACCCCTACAGCTCCCTTCCTCCCCCCTACAGCTCCCTCCCTCCCTCCCTCACCCCTACAGCTCCCTCCCTCCCTCACCCCTACAGCTCCCTCCCTCACCCCTACAGCTCCCTCCCTCCCTCCCTCACCCCTACAGCTCCCTCCCTCCCTCCCTCACCCCTACAGCTCCCTCCCTCCCTCCCTCACCCCTACAGCTCCCTCCCTCCCTCCCTCACCCCTACAGCTCCCTCCCTCCCTCACCCCTACAGCTCCCTCCCTCCCTCCTACAGCTCCCTCCCTCCCTCACTCACTCACTCCCTCCCTCACCCCTACAGCTCCCTCCCTCCCTTACTCACTCCTTCCCTCACCCCTACAGCTCACTCACTCCCTCCCTCACCCCTACAGCTCACTCACCCCTCCCTCCCTCCTACAGCTCCCTCCCTCCCTCACCCCTACAGCTCCCTCCCTCCCTCACCCCTACAGCTCCCTCCCTCACCCCTACAGCTCCCTCACCCCTACAGCTCCCTCCCTCCCCCCTACAGCTCCCTCCCTCCCCCCTACAGCTCCCTCCCTCACCCCTACAGCTCCCTCCCTCCCTCCCTCACCCCTGCAGCTCCCTCCCTCCTGCAGCTCCCTCCCTCACCCTACAGCTCCCTCCCTCACCCCTACAGCTCCCTCCCTCCCTCACCCCTACAGCTCCCTCCCTCCCTCACCCCTACAGCTCCCTCCCTCCCTCACCCCTACAGCTCCCTCCCTCCCTCCCTCACCCCTACAGCTCCCTCCCTCCCTCCCCCCTACAGCTCCCTCCCTCCCTCCCTCCCTCCCCCCTACAGCTCCCTCCCTCCCTCCCTCCCCCCTACAGCTCCCTCCCTCCCTCCCCCCTACAGCTCCCTCCCTCCCTCCCCCCTACAGCTCCCTCCCTCACCCCTACAGCTCCCTCCCTCCCTCCCTCACCCCTACAGCTCCCTCCCTCACCCCTACAGCTCCCTCCCTCCCTCACCCCTACAGCTCCCTCCCTCCCTCCCTCACCCCTACAGCTCCCTCCCTCCCTCACCCCTACAGCTCCCTCCCTCCCTCCCTCCCCCCTACAGCTCCCTCCCTCCCTCCCTCACCCCTACAGCTCCCTCCCTCCCTCCCTCACCCCTACAGCTCCCTCCCTCCCTCCCTCACCCCTACAGCTCCCTCCCTCACCCCTACAGCTCCCTTCCTCACCCCTACAGCTCCCTCCCTCCCTCCCTCACCCCTACAGCTCCCTCCCTCCCTCACCCCTACAGCTCCCTCCCTCACTCCCTCCCTCACCCCTACAGCTCCCTCCCTCCCTCACCCCTACAGCTCCCTCCCTCCCTCACTCACCCCTACAGCTCGCTCCCTCCCTCACTCACCCCTACAGCTCCCTCCCTCCCTCCCTCACCCCTACAGCTCCCTCCCTCACCCCTACAGCTCCCTCCCTCACCCCTACAGCTCCCTCCCTCCCTCCCCCCTACAGCTCCCTCCCTCCCTCCTACAGCTCCCTCCCTCCCTCCCTCACCCCTACAGCTCCCTCCCTCCCTCCCTCACCCCTACAGCTCCCTCCCTCCCTCACTCACTCCCTCCCTCACTCACTCCCTCCCTCACCCCTACAGCTCCCTCCCTCCCTTACTCACTCCTTCCCTCACCCCTACAGCTCACTCACTCCCTCCCTCACCCCTACAGCTCACTCACCCCTCCCTCCCTCCTACAGCTCCCTCCCTCCTTCACCCCTACAGCTCCCTCCCTCCCTCCCCCCTACAGCTCCCTCCCTCACCCCTACAGCTCCCTCCCTCACCCCTACAGCTCCCTCCCTCACCCCTACAGCTCCCTCCCTCCCCCCTACAGCTCCCTCCCTCCCTCCCTCACCCCTACAGCTCCCTCCCTCCCTCACCCCTACAGCTCCCTCCCTCCCTCCCTCACCCCTGCAGCTCCCTCCCTCCCTCCCTCACCCCTGCAGCTCCCTCCCTCACCCCTACAGCTCCCTCCCTCACCCCTACAGCTCCCTCCCTCCCTCACCCCTACAGCTCCCTCCCTCCCTCCCCCCTACAGCTCCCTCCCTCCCTCCCTCACCCCTACAGCTCCCTCCCTCCCCCCTACAGCTCCCTCCCTCCCTCCCCCCTACAGCTCCCTCCCTCCCTCCCCCCTACAGCTCCCTCCCTCCCTCCCTCCCCCCTACAGCTCCCTCCCTCCCTCCCCCCTACAGCTCCCTCCCTCCCTCCCTCACCCCTACAGCTCCCTCCCTCCCTCACCCCTACAGCTCCCTCCCTCACCCCTACAGCTCCCTCCCTCCCTCCCTCACCCCTACAGCTCCCTCCCTCCCTCCCTCACCCCTACAGCTCCCTCCCTCCCTCACCCCTACAGCTCCCTCCCTCCCTCACTCACCCCTACAGCTCCCTCCCTCCCTCCCTCACCCCTACAGCTCCCTCCCCCCTACAGCTCCCTCCCCCCTACAGCTCCCTCCCTCCCTCCCCCCTACAGCTCCCTCCCTCCCTCCCCCCTACAGCTCCCTCCCTCCCTCCCTCCCCCCTACAGCTCCCTCCCTCCCTCCCCCCTACAGCTCCCTCCCTCCCTCCCTCCCCCCTACAGCTCCCTCCCTCCCTCCCTCACCCCTACAGCTCCCTCCCTCCCTCCCTCACCCCTACAGCTCCCTCCCTCCCTCCCTCCCTCACCCCTACAGCTCCCTCCCTCCCTCCCTCCCTCACCCCTACAGCTCCCTCCCTCCCTCCCTCCCTCACCCCTACAGCTCCCTCCCTCCCTCCCTCACCCCTACAGCTCCCTCCCTCCCTCCCTCCCTCACCCCTACAGCTCCCTCCCTCCCTCCCTCCCTCACCCCTACAGCTCCCTCCCTCCCTCCCTCACCCCTACAGCTCCCTCCCTCCCTCCCTCACCCCTACAGCTCCCTCCCTCCCTCCCTCACCCCTACAGCTCCCTCCCTCCCTCCCTCACCCCTACAGCTCCCTCCCTCCCTCCCTCACCCCTACAGCTCCCTCCCTCCCTCCCTCACCCCTACAGCTCCCTCCCTCCCTCCCTCACCCTACAGCTCCCTCCCTCCCTCACCCCTCACCCCTACAGCTCCCTCCCTCCCTCACCCCTACAGCTCCCTCCCTCACCCCTACAGCTCCCTCCCTCCCTCCCTCACCCCTACAGCTCCCTCCCTCCCTCCCTCACCCCTACAGCTCCCTCCCTCCCTCCCTCACCCCAACAGCTCCCTCCCTCCCTCACCCCTACAGCTCCCTCCCTCCCTCACCCCTACAGCTCCCTCCCTCCCTCACCCCTACAGCTCCCTCCCTCCCTCACCCCTACAGCTCCCTCCCTCCCTCACCCCTACAGCTCCCTCCCTCCCTCACCCCTACAGCTCCCTCCCTCCCTCCCTCACCCCTACAGCTCCCTCCCTCCCTCCCTCACCCCTACAGCTCCCTCCCTCCCTCACCCCTACAGCTCCCTCCCTCCCTCACTCCCTCCCTCCCTCACCCCTACAGCTCCCTCCCTCCCTCACCCCTACAGCTCCCTCCCTCCCTCACCCCTACAGCTCCCTCCCTCCCTCACCCCTACAGCTCCCTCCCTCCCTCACCCCTACAGCTCCCTCCCTCACCCCTACAGCTCCCTCCCTCCCTCACCCCTACAGCTCCCTCCCTCCATCACCCCTACAGCTCCCTCCCTCCCTCCCTCACCCCTACAGCTCCCTCCCTCACTCACTCCCTCCCTCACCCCTACAGCTCCCTCACCCCTACAGCTCCCTCCCTCCCTCACCCCTACAGCTCCCTCACCCCCTCACCCCTACAGCTCCCTCACCCCTACAGCTCCCTCCCTCACCCCTACAGCTCCCTCCCTCACCCCTACAGCTCCCTCCCTCACCCCTACAGCTCCCTCCCTCACCCCTACAGCTCCCTCCCTCACCCCTACAGCTCCCTCCCTCACCCCTACAGCTCCCTCCCTCACCCCTACAGCTCCCTCCCTCACCCCTACAGCTCCCTCCCTCACCCCTACAGCTCCCTCCCTCACCCCTACAGCTCCCTCCCTCACCCCTACAGCTCCCTCCCTCACCCCTACAGCTCACTCACTCACTCCCTCCCTCACTCACTCCCTCACTCCCTCACTCCCTCCCTCCCTCACCCCCTCCAGCTCACTCACTCCCTCCCTCACCCCTACAGCTCGCTCACTCACTCCCTCCCTCACCCCTACAGCTCGCTCCCTCCCTCCCCATACCCTCTCTCTCACTCACTCTATCCCGGGACCGAGCTCGAGCCTCCCGCCGAAAGCAGGCCGCCGCGCAGGCGCACTGACGCGGGTAGACGTGTGGGCGGGGCCCCGGCACCGGAAGGGAACCCGCCCTCCCAGGGTACGTCATCGGCGGAGGCCGGAGTTGCGAGCGGCCTGTGCGAGGATGGCGTACCAGAGCCTGCAGCAGGAGTACCTGCAGATCCCGCTGGTCACCCGGGCCTACACCACCGCCTGTGTGCTCACCACCGCCGCCGTGGTAGGAGCCGGACTCGGGCTGTGTGGGATGGTGGGGGAGGCCGCAGCATGTGGGCCCGGGGCTGGGACAATCCCGCACAGGCGGCGCGGCCCGAGGGGGGGCGTAAGAGAGCAGCGGCGGAACACTGGGGTCCCCGGGGAGAGTAACACTGGGGGGAGTGAGCCCGGGGAGAGTGACACTGGGGAGAGTGAGCCCGGGGAGAGTGACACTGGGGAGAGTGAGCCCGGGGAGAGTGACACTGGGGAGAGTGAGCCCGGGGAGAGTGACACTGGGGAGAGTGAGCCCGGGGAGAGTAACACTGGGGGGAGTGAGCCCGGGGAGAGTAACACTGGGGAGAGTGAGCCCAGGGGAAGTGACACTGGGGAGAGTGAGCCCAGGGAGAGTAACACTGGAGAGAGTGAGCCCAGGGGAAGTGACACTGGGGAGAGTGAGCCCAGGGGAAGTGACACTGGGGAGAGTGAGCCCGGGGAGAGTAACACTGGGGGGAGTGAGCCCAGGGGAGAGTAACACTGGGGAGAGTGAGCCCAGGGAGAGTAACACTGGAGAGAGTGAGCCCAGGGGAGAGTAGCCCAGGGGAGAGTAACACTGGGGGGAGTGAGCCCGGGGAGAGTAGCCCAGGGGAGAGTAACACTGGGGAGAGTGAGCCCAGGGAGAGTAACACTGGAGAGAGTGAGCCCAGGGGAAGTGACACTGGGGGGAGTGAGCCCGGGGAGAGTGACACTGGGGAGAGTGAGCCCAGGGGAGAGTAACACTGGGGAGAGTGAGCCCAGGGGAAGTGACACTGGGGGGAGTGAGCCCGGGGAGAGTGACACTGGGGAGAGTGAGCCCAGGGGAAGTGACACTGGGGAGAGTGAGCCCAGGGGAAGTGACACTGGGGAGAGTGAGCCCAGGGGAAGTGACACTGGGGAGAGTGAGCCCAGGGGAAGTGACACTGGGGAGAGTGAGCCCGGGGAGAGTGACACTGGGGAGAGTGAGCCCAGGGGAAGTGACACTGGGGAGAGTGAGCCCGGGGAGAGTAACACTGGGGAGAGTGAGCCCAGGGGAAGTGACACTGGGGAGAGTGAGCCCGGGGAGAGTGAGCCCGGGGAGAGTAACACTGGGGAGAGTGACACTGGGGAGAGTGAGCCCGGGGAGAGTAACACTGGGGAGAGTGAGCCCGGGGAGAGTGACACTGGGGAGAGTGAGCCCGGGGAGAGTAACACTGGGGAGAGTGAGCCCGGGGGAAGTGACACTGGGGAGAGTGAGCCCGGGGAGAGTAACACTGGGGAGAGTGAGCCCGGGGAGAGTGAGCCCGGGGAGAGTGAGCCCGGGGAGAGTGAGCCCGGGGAGAGTGAGACCGGGGAGAGTGAGCCCGGGGAGAGTGAGCCCGGGGAGAGTGAGCCCGGGGAGAGTGAGCCCGGGGGGAGTGAGCCCGGGGAGAGTAACACTGGGGAGAGTGAGCCCGGGGGAAGTGACACTGGGGAGAGTAACACTGGGGAGAGTGAGCCCAGGGGAAGTGACACTGGGGGGAGAGTAACACTGGGGGAGAGTAACACTGGGGAGAGTGAGCCCGGGGAGAGTAACACTGTGGAGAGTGAGCCCGGGGAGAGTAACACTGGGGAGAGTAACACTGGGGGAAGTGAGCCCAGGGAGATTAACCCTGGGGGAAGTGAGCCCAGGGAGATTAACCCTGGGGGAAGTGAGCCCATGGAGATTAACCCTGGGGGGAGTGAGCCCAGGGGAAGTGAAACTGGGGGGAGTGAGCCCGGGGAGATTAACCCTGGGGGGAGTGAGCCCAGGGGAAGTGACACTGGGGGGAGTGAGCCCAGGGGAAGTAACACTGGGGGGAGTGAGCCCAGGGGAGATTAACCCTGGGGGGAGTGAGCCCAGGGGAAGTGACACTGGGGGGAGTGAGCCCAGGGGAAGTGACACTGTGGGGAGTGAGCCCAGGGGAAGTGACACTGGGGGGAGTGAGCCCAGGGGAAGTGACACTGGGGGGAGTGAGCCCAGGGGAAGTGACACTGGGGGGAGTATGCCCAGGGGAAGTGACACTGGGGGAGAGTGAGCCCAGGGGAAGTGACACTGGGGAGAGTGAGCCCAGGGGAAGTGACACTGTGGGGAGTGAGCCCAGGGGAAGTGACACTGGGGGAGAGTGAGCCCAGGGGAAGTGACACTGGGGGAGAGTGAGCCCAGGGGAAGTGACACTGGGGGAGAGTGAGCCCAGGGGAAGTGACACTGGGGGAGAGTGAGCCCAGGGGAAGTGACACTGGGGGAGAGTGAGCCCAGGGGAAGTGACACTGGGGGAGAGTGAGCCCAGGGGAAGTGACACTGGGGGAGAGTGAGCCCAGGGGAAGTGACACTGGGGGAGAGTGAGCCCAGGGGAAGTGACACTGGGGGAGAGTGAGCCCAGGGGAAGTGACACTGGGGGGAGTATGCCCAGGGGAAGTGACACCAGGGGAAGTGACACTGGGGGGAGTGAGCCCAGGGGAAGTGACACTGGGGGAGAGTGAGCCCAGGGGAAGTGACACTGGGGGAGAGTGAGCTCAGGGGAAGTGACACTGTGGGGAGTGAGCCCAGGGAGAGTGACACTGGGGAGAGTGAGCCCAGGGGAAGTGACACTGGGGGGAGTGAGCCCAGGGGAAGTGACACTGGGGGGAGTGAGCCCGGGGGGAGAGTAACACTGGGGAGAGTGAGCCCAGGGAGAGTAACACTGGGGAGAGTGAGCCCGGGGAGAGTGACACTGGGGAGAGTGAGCCCAGGGGAAGTGACACTGGGGGGAGTGAGCCCGGGGGGAGAGTAACACTGGGGAGAGTGAGCCCAGGGAGAGTAACACTGGTGAGAGTGAGCCCAGGGGAAGTGACACTGGGGAGAGTGAGCCCGGGGAGAGTAACACTGGGGAGAGTGAGCCCAGGGGAAGTGACACTGGGGGGAGTGAGCCCGGGGAGAGTGAGCCCAGGGGAAGTGATACTGGGGGGAGTGAGCCCGGGTAGAGTAACACTGGGGAGAGTGAGCCCGGGGAGAGTAACACTGGGGAGAGTGAGCCCAGGGGAAGTGACACTGGGGGGAGTGAGCCCAGGGGAAGTGACACTGGGGGGAGTGAGCCCGGGGGAAGTGACACTGGGGGGAGTGAGCCCGGGGAGAGTAACACTGGGGAGAGTGAGCCCAGGGAGAGTAACACTGGGGAGAGTGAGCCCAGGGGAAGTGACACTGGGGGGAGTGAGCCCGGGAGAGTAACACTGGGGAGAGTGAGCCCGGGGAGAGTAACCCTGGGGGGAGTGAGCCCAGGGGAAGTGACACTGGGGGAGAGCGAGCCCAGGGGAAGTGACACTGTGGGGAGTGAGCCCAGGGGAAGTGACACTGGGGAGAGTGAGCCCGGGGGAAGTGACACTGTGGGGAGTGAGCCCAGGGGAAGTGACACCAGGGGAAGTGACACTGGGGGGAGTGAGCCCAGGGGAAGTGACACTGGGGGAGAGTGAGCCCAGGGGAAGTGACACTGGGGGAGAGTGAGCTCAGGGGAAGTGACACTGTGGGGAGTGAGCCCAGGGAGAGTGACACTGGGGAGAGTGAGCCCAGGGGAAGTGACACTGGGGGGAGTGAGCCCAGGGGAAGTGACACTGGGGGGAGTGAGCCCGGGGGGAGAGTAACACTGGGGAGAGTGAGCCCAGGGAGAGTAACACTGGGGAGAGTGAGCCCGGGGAGAGTGAGCCCAGGGGAAGTGACACTGGGGGGAGTGAGCCCGGGGGGAGAGTAACACTGGGTAGAGTGAGCCCAGGGAGAGTAACACTGGGGAGAGTGAGCCCAGGGGAAGTGACACTGGGGGGAGTGAGCCCGGGAGAGTAACACTGGGGAGAGTGAGCCCGGGGAGAGTAACCCTGGGGGGAGTGAGCCCAGGGGAAGTGACACTGGGGGGAGTGAGCCCGGGGAGAGTAACACTGGGGAGAGTAACACTGGGGGGAGTGAGCCCAGGGAGATTAACCCTGGGGGGAGTGAGCCCAGGGAAAGTGACACTGGGGGGAGTGAGCCCAGGGAAAGTGACACTGGGGGGAGTGAGCCCGGGGAGATTAACCCTGGGGGGAGTGAGCCCAGGGGAAGTGACACTGGGGGGAGTGAGCCCAGGGGAAGTGACACTGGGGGGAGTGAGCCCAGGGGAGATTAACCCTGGGGGGAGTGAGCCCAGGGGAAGTGACACTGGGGGAGAGTGAGCCCAGGGGAAGTGACACTGGGGGAGAGTGAGCCCAGGGGAAGTGACACTGGGGGAGAGTGAGCCCAGGGGAAGTGACACTGGGGGAGAGTGAGCCCAGGGGAAGTGACACTGGGGGAGAGCGAGCCCAGGGAAAGTGACACTGTGGGGAGTGAGCCCAGGGGAAGTGACACTGGGGAGAGTGAGCCCGGGGGAAGTGACACTGTGGGGAGTGAGCCCAGGGGAAGTGACACTGGGGGAGAGTGAGCCCAGGGGAAGTGACACTGGGGGAGAGTGAGCCCAGGGGAAGTGACACTGGGGGAGAGTGAGCCCAGGGGAAGTGAAACTGGGGGAGAGTGAGCCCGGGGAGAGTAACACTGGGGAGAGTGAGCCCGGGGAGAGTAACACTGGGGAGAGTGAGCCCAGGGGAAGTGACACTGGGGGGAGTGAGCCCGGGGAGAGTGAGCCCAGGGAGAATAACACTGGGGAGAGTGAGCCCAGGGGAAGTGACACTGTGGGGAGTGAGCCCAGGGGAAGTGACACTGGGGGGGAGTGAGCCCAGGGGAAGTGACACTGGGGCAGAGTGAGCCCAGGGGAAGTGACACTGGGGGAGAGTGAGCCCAGGGGAAGTGACACTGGGGGAGAGCGAGCCCAGGGGAAGTGACACTGTGGGGAGTGAGCCCAGGGGAAGTGACACTGGGGAGAGTGAGCCCGGGGGAAGTGACACTGTGGGGAGTGAGCCCAGGGGAGAGTAACACTGGGGAGAGTGAGCCCAGGGAGAGTAACACTGGGGGAGAGTGAGCCCAGGGGAAGTGACACTGGGGGAGAGTGAGCCCGGGGAGAGTAACACTGGGGAGAGTGAGCCCGGGGAGAGTAACACTGGGGAGAGTGAGCCCAGGGAGAGTAACACTGGGGAGAGTGAGCCCAGGGGAAGTGACACTGGGGGGAGTGAGCCCGGGGGGAGAGTAACACTGGGGAGAGTGAGGCCAGGGAGAGTAACACTGGGGAGAGTGAGCCCGGGGAGAGTAACACTGGGGAGAGTGAGCCCGGGGAGATTAACACTGGGGAGAGTGAGCCTGGGAGAGTAACACTGGGGGGAGTGAGCCCAGGGGAAGTGACACTGGGGGGAGTGAGCCCAGGGGAAGTGACACTGGGGAGAGTGAGCCCAGGGGGAGAGTAACACTGGGGAGAGTGAGCCCGGGGAGAGTAACACTGGGGAGAGTGAGCCCGTGGGGAGTGAGCCCAGGGGAAGTGACACTGGGGGGAGTGACACTGGGGAGAGTGAGCCCAGGGGGAGAGTAACACTGGGGAGAGTGAGCCCGGGGAGAGTAACACTGGGGAGAGTGAGCCCGGGGGAAGTGACACTGGGGAGAGTGAGCCCAGGGGGAGAGTAACACTGGGGAGAGTGAGCCCAGGGGGAGAGTAACACTGGGGAGAGTGAGCCCGGGGAGAGTAACACTGGGGAGAGTGAGCCCGGGGAGAGTAACACTGGGGAGAGTGAGCCCGGGGAGAGTAACACTGGGGAGAGTGAGCCCGGGGAGAGTAACACTGGGGAGAGTGAGCCCGGGGAGAGTAACACTGGGGAGAGTGAGCCCGGGGAGAGTGAGCCCGGGGAGATTAACCCCGGGAAGAGTAACACTGGGGAGAGTAACACTGGGGGGAGTGAGCCCAGGGAGATTAACCCTGGGGGGAGTGAGCCCAGGGGAAGTGACACTGGGGGGAGTGAGCCCGGGGAGATTAACCCTGGGGGGAGTGAGCCTGGGGAGAGTAACACTGGGGGGAGTGAGCCCAGGGGAAGTGACACTGGGGGGAGTGAGCCCAGGGGAAGTGACACTGTGGGGAGTGAGCCCAGGGGAAGTGACACTGGGGGGGAGTGAGCCCAGGGGAAGTGACACTGGGGGAGAGTGAGCCTAGGGGAAGTGACACTGGGGGGAGTGAGCCCAGGGGAAGTGACACTGGGGAGAGTGAGCCCAGGGGAAGTGACACTGGGGAGAGTGAGCCCAGGGGGAGAGTAACACTGGGGAGAGTGAGCCCGGGGAGAGTAACACTGGGGAGAGTGAGCCCAGGGGAAGTGACACTGGGGGGAGTGACACTGGGGAGAGTGAGCCCAGGGGGAGAGTAACACTGGGGAGAGTGAGCCCGGGGAGAGTAACACTGGGGAGAGTGAGCCCGGGGGAAGTGACACTGGGGAGAGTGAGCCCAGGGGGAGAGTAACACTGGGGAGAGTGAGCCCAGGGGGAGAGTGAGCCCGGGGAGAGTAACACTGGGGAGAGTGAGCCCGGGGAGAGTAACACTGGGAGAGTAACACTGGGGAGAGTGAGCCCGGGGAGAGTAACACTGGGGAGAGTGAGCCCGGGGAGAGTGAGCCCGGGGAGAGTGAGCCCGGGGAGAGTGAGCCCGGGGAGATTAACCCCGGGAAGAGTAACACTGGGGAGAGTAACACTGGGGGGAGTGAGCCCAGGGAGATTAACCCTGGGGGGAGTGAGCCTGGGGAGAGTAACACTGGGGGGAGTGAGCCCAGGGGAAGTGACACTGGGGGGAGTGAGCCCAGGGGAAGTGACACTGGGGGGAGTGAGCCATGGGGAAGTGACACTGGGGGGAGTGAGCCCAGGGGAGATTAACCCTGGGGGGAGTGAGCCCAGGGGAAGTGACACTGGGGGGAGTGAGCCCAGGGGAAGTGACACTGGGGGGAGTGAGCCCAGGGGAAGTGACACTGTGGGGAGTGAGCCCAGGGGAAGTGACACTGGGGGGGAGTGAGCCCAGGGGAAGTGACACTGGGGGAGAGTGAGCCTAGGGGAAGTGACACTGGGGGAGAGTGAGCCCAGGGGAAGTGACACTGGGGGAGAGTGAGCCCAGGGGAAGTGACACTGGGGGAGAGTGAGCCCAGGGGAAGTGACACTGGGGGAGAGTGAGCCCAGGGGAAGTGACACTGGGGGAGAGTGAGCCCAGGGGAAGTGACACTGGGGGAGAGCGAGCCCAGGGGAAGTGACACTGGGGGAGAGTGAGCCCGGGGAGAGTAACACTGGGGAGAGTGAGCCCAGGGGAAGTGACACTGGGGGGAGTGAGCCCAGGGGAAGTGACACTGGGGGGAGTGAGCCTGGGGGAAGTGAAACTGGGGAGAGTGAGCCCAGGGGGAGAGTAACCCTGGGGGGAGTGAGCCCAGGGGGAGAGTAACCCTGGGGGGAGTGAGCCCAGGGGGAGAGTAACCCTGGGGGGAGTGAGCCCAGGGGGAGAGTAACCCTGGGGGGAGTGAGCCCAGGGGGAGAGTAACCCTGGGGGGAGTGAGCCCGGGGGAAGTGACACGGTAGGAGTTAGCCCGGGGGAAGTGAGCCTGGGGGAAGTGACACTGGGGAGAGTGAGCCCGGGGAGAGTGACACTGGGGAGAGTGAGCCCAGGGGGAGTGTAACGCTGGGGAGAGTGAGCCCGGGGAGAGTAACACTGGGGAGAGTGAGCCCGGGGAGAGTAACACTGGGGAGAGTGAGCCCGGGGGAAGTGACACTGGGGAGAGTGAGCCCAGGGGGAGAGTAACACTGGGGAGAGTGAGCGCGGGGAGAGTAACACTGGGGAGAGTGAGCCCGGGGAGAGTAACACTGGGGAGAGTGAGCCCGGGGAGAGTAACACTGGGGAGAGTGAGCCCGGGGAGATTGAGCCCGGGGAGAGTAACACTGGGGGGAGTGAGCCCGGGGAGATTAACCCCGGGGAGAGTGAGCCCGGGGAGAGTAACACTGGGGAGAGTAACACTGGGGGGAGTGAGCCTGGGGAGATTAACCCTTGGGGGAGTGAGCCCAGGGGAAGTGACACTGGGGGGAGTGAGCCCAGGGGAAGTGACACTGGGGAGAGTGAGCCCAGGGGAAGTGACACTGTGGGGAGAGTGAGCCCAGGGGAAGTGACACTGGGGGGAGTGAGCCCAGGGGAAGTGACACTGGGGGAGAGTGAGCCCAGGGGAAGTGACACTGGGGAGAGTGAGCCCAGGGGAAGTAACACTGTGGGGAGAGTGAGCCCAGGGGAAGTGACACTGGGGGAGAGTGAGCCCAGGGGAAGTGACACTGGGGGAGAGTGAGCCCAGGGGAAGTGACACTGGGGGAGAGTGAGCCCAGGGGAAGTGACACTGTGGGGAGTGAGCCCAGGGGAAGTGACACTGGGGAGAGTGAGCCCAGGGGAAGTGACACTGTGGGGAGTGAGCCCAGGGGAAGTGACACTGGGGGAGAGTGAGCCCAGGGGAAGTGACACTGTGGGGAGTGAGCCCAGGGGAAGTGACACTGTGGGGAGTGAGCCCAGGGGAAGTGACACTGGGGGGGAGTGAGCCCAGGGGAAGTGACACTGGGGGAGAGTGAGCCCAGGGGAAGTGACACTGTGGGGAGTGAGCCCAGGGGAAGTGACACTGTGGGGAGTGAGCCCAGGGGAAGTGACACTGGGGGGGAGTGAGCCCAGGGGAAGTGACACTGGGGGAGAGTGAGCCTAGGGGAAGTGACACTGGGCGAGAGTGAGCCCAGGGGAAGTGACACTGGGGGAGAGTGAGCCCAGGGGAAGTGACACTGGGGGAGAGTGAGCCCAGGGGAAGTGACACTGGGGGAGAGTGAGCCCAGGGGAAGTGACACTGGGGGAGAGCGAGCCCAGGGGAAGTGACACTGTGGGGAGTGAGCCCAGGGGAAGTGACACTGGGGAGAGTGAGCCCGGGGGAAGTGACACTGTGGGGAGTGAGCCCAGGGGAAGTGACACTGGGGGAGAGTGAGCCCAGGGGAAGTGACACTGGGGGAGAGTGAGCCCAGGGGAAGTGACACTGGGGGAGAGTGAGCCCGGGGAGAGTAACACTGGGGAGAGTGAGCCCAGGGGGAGAGTAACCCTGGGGGGAGTGAGCCCGGGGGAAGTGACACGGTAGGAGTTAGCCCGGGGGAAGTGAGCCTGGGGGAAGTGACACTGGCGAGAGTGAGCCCGGGGAGAGTGACACTGGGGAGAGTGAGCCCAGGGGGAGTGTAACGCTGGGGAGAGTGAGCCCGGGGAGAGTAACACTGGGGAGAGTGAGCCCGGGGAGAGTAACACTGGGGAGAGTGAGCCCGGGGGAAGTGACACTGGGGAGAGTGAGCCCAGGGGGAGAGTAACACTGGGGAGAGTGAGCCCGGGGAGAGTAACACTGGGGAGAGTGAGCCCGGGGAGAGTTACACTGGGGAGAGTGAGCCCGGGGAGAGTAACACTGGGGAGAGTGAGCCCGGGAGATTGAGCCCGGGGAGAGTAACACTGGGGGGAGTGAGCCCGGGGAGATTAACCCCGGGGAGAGTGAGCCCGGGGAGAGTAACACTGGGGAGAGTAACACTGGGGGGAGTGAGCCTGGGGAGATTAACCCTTGGGGGAGTGAGCCCAGGGGAAGTGACACTGGGGGGAGAGCCCGGGGAGATTAACCCTGGGGGGAGTGAGCCCAGGGGAAGTGACACTGGGGGGAGTGAGCCCAGGGGAAGTAACACTGGGGGGAGTGAGCCCAGGGGAAGTGACACTGGGGAGAGTGAGCCCAGGGGAAGTGACACTGTGGGGAGAGTGAGCCCAGGGGAAGTGACACTGGGGGGAGTGAGCCCAGGGGAAGTGACACTGTGGGGAGAGTGAGCCCAGGGGAAGTGACACTGGGGGAGAGTGAGCCCAGGGGAAGTGACACTGGGGAGAGTGAGCCCAGGGGAAGTAACACTGTGGGGAGAGTGAGCCCAGGGGAAGTGACACTGGGGGAGAGTGAGCCCAGGGGAAGTGACACTGGGGGAGAGTGAGCCCAGGGGAAGTGACACTGGGGGAGAGTGAGCCCAGGGGAAGTGACACTGTGGGGAGTAAGCCCAGGGGAAGTGACACTGGGGAGAGTGAGCCCAGGGGAAGTGACACTGTGGGGAGTGAGCCCAGGGGAAGTGACACTGGGGGAGAGTGAGCCCAGGGGAAGTGACACTGTGGGGAGTGAGCCCAGGGGAAGTGACACTGGGGGAGAGTGAGCCCAGGGGAAGTGACACTGGGGGAGAGTGAGCCCAGGGGAAGTGACACTGGGGGGAGTGAGCCCGGGGGAAGTGACACTGTGGGGAGTGAGCCCAGGGGAAGTGACACTGGGGAGAGTGAGCCCAGGGGAAGTGACACTGGGGGGAGTGAGCCCAGGGGAAGTGACACTGGGGGAGAGTGAGCCCGGGGGGAGTGAGCCCAGGGGAAGTGACACTGGGGGGGAGTGAGCCCAGGGGGAGAGTAACCCTGGGGGGAGTGAGCCCAGGGGAAGTGACACTGGGGGGAGTGAGCCCAGGGGAAGTGACACTGGGGGGAGTGAGCCCAGGGGGAGAGTAAGCCCAGGGGGAGAGTAACCCTGGGGGGAGTGAGCCCAGGGGGAGAGTAACCCTGGGGGGAGTGAGCCCAGGGGGAGAGTAACCCTGGGGGGAGTGAGCCCGGGGGAAGTGACACTGGGGGGAGTGGGCCCGGGGGAAGTGACACTGGGGGGAGTGAGCCTGGGGGAAGTGACACTGGGGAGAGTGAGCCCTGGGGGAGAGTAACCCTGGGGGGAGTGAGCCCGGGGGAAGTGACACTGTGGGAAGTGACACTGGGGAGAGTGAGCCCAGGGGGAGAGTAACCCTGGGGGGAATGACACTGGGCGTGTGAACCCGGGGGGAGAGTGAGCCCGGGGGGAGTGACACTGGGGCGAGTGAGCCCGGCGGGGAGTGAGCCCGGGGAGAGTGGCAGTGAGGGGCTGGAGTGTTCCCGGGGAGTGATAGGAGTGGGGATGGAGTGGGGATAGAGGACGGGAAGGGGGGGCGAGTGACCCCCGGGGCGTGACAGTGGTGGTGTTGAGGGGTGGGGGAGTCCCCAGGGAGTGATGGAGGGGGGGGTGGGGGAGAGTTCTTTGGGAGTGACCCCGGGGGGTGACAGTTGGAGGGGAGTGTGCAGTAGTTCTCTTTGATCTGTCCATTCCTCTGTGTACAGTAGTTCTATCTGATCTGTCCATTCCTCTGTGTACAGTAGTGCTGTCTGATCTGTCCATTCCTGTGTACAGTAGTTCTATCTGATCTGTCCATTCCTGTGTACAGGAGTTCCCTTTGATCTGTCCATTCCTGTGTACAGTAGTTCTCTTTGATCTGTCCATTCCTGTGTACAGTAGTTCTCTTTGATCTGTCCATTCCTGTGTACAGTAGTTCTATCTGATCTGTCCATTCCTGTGTACAGTAGTTCTCTTTGATCTGTCCATTCCTGTGTACAGTAGTTCTCTTTGATCTGTCCATTCCTGTGTACAGTAGTTCTATCTGATCTGTCCATTCCTGTGTACAGTAGTTCTCTTTGATCTGTCCATTCCTCTGTGTGCAGTAGTTCTATCTGATCTGTCCATTCCCCTCTGTGTGCAGTAGTTCTATCTGATCTGTCCATTCCTGTGTACAGTAGTTCTATCTGATCTGTCCATTCCTGTGTACAGTAGTTCTCTTTGATCTGTCCATTCCTCTGTGTGCAGTAGTTCTATCTGATCTGTCCATTCCTGTGTACAGTAGTTCTCTTTGATCTGTCCATTCCTCTGTGTACAGTAGTTCTATCTGATCTGTCCATTCCCCTCTGTGTGCAGTAGTTCTATCTGATCTGTCCATTCCTGTGTACAGTAGTTCT
Source organism: Squalus acanthias (assembly GCA_030390025.1). Taxonomy (NCBI): domain Eukaryota; kingdom Metazoa; phylum Chordata; class Chondrichthyes; order Squaliformes; family Squalidae; genus Squalus; species Squalus acanthias. The sequence continues at coordinate 45,581,688 of CM059448.1, read as the reverse complement.
ATCTGATCTGTCCATTCCTGTGTACAGTAGTTCTATCTGATCTGTCCATTCCTGTGTACAGTAGTTCTATCTGATCTGTCCATTCCTCTGTGTACAGTAGTTCTATCTGATCTGTCCATTCCTCTGTGTGCAGTAGTTCTATCTGATCTGTCCATTCCTGTGTACAGTAGTTCTATCTGATCTGTCCATTCCTGTGTACAGTAGTTCTATCTGATCTGTCCATTCATAGAAACATAGAATCTAGGAGCAGGAGTAGGCCATTCGGCCCGTCGAGCCTGCTCCGCCATTCAATACGATCATGGCTGATCATCCAAATCCAGTACCCTGTCCCTGCTTTAATCCCCACAGTACACATATCCCACCCTACCCCCGTAACCCCAAGTATTTAATTCCCCCTAACATATCCCATCCTATCCCCATAACCCCACATATTTAATCCCCCCTAACTCTAAGGGTCAATTTATCATAGCCAAATCAACCTAACCCACACATTCCTCTGTGTACAGTAGTTCTATCTGATCTGTCCATTCCTGTGTACAGTTCTATTTGATCTGTCCAATCCCCACCCCTTTATAAAACACTAGTTCGGTCCCAGCTGGAGTATTGTCTTCAATTCTGGGCACAAACTTTTGGAAGGACGTGAAGGCTTTGGAGAGGGTACAGAAGAGATTTACTAGAATGGTTCCAGGGATGAGGGATTACAGTTAGAAGCTGGGGTTGTTTTCCTTAGAGCAGAGAATGCTAAGAGGAGACTTGATAGGTGTTTAAATTCATGAAGGGTTCAGATAGAGTAAATAAAGAGAAACTGTTTCCAGTGGCTGAAGGGTTGATAACCAGAGGGCACAGATTTAAGGTGATTGGCAAAAGAACCAGAGGCGACATGAGGAAAAATAATTTTACTCAACAAGTGGTTAGGATTTGGAAGGCGCTGCCTGATAGGGTGGCGGATACAGATTCAATAGTAGTCTTCAAAAGGAAATTGGATAAATACTTGAAGGAGAAAAAATTGCAGGGTTGTAGGGAAAGAGCGGGGGAGTGGGACTAACTGGATTGCTCTTCGAAAGAGCTGGTGCATAACTTCCTGGCTTTTGTACTCTATGCCTCTATTTATAAAGCCCAGGATCCCATGTGCTTTATTAACTGCTTTGTTAACCTGTCCTGCCACCTTCAAAGATTTGTGCGCAAACACCCCCAGGTCTCTCTGATCTTCCACCCCTTTTAAAATTGTACCATTTAGTGTGTATTGTCTCTCCTCATTCTTCCTAAAAATGTATCACCTCAGTTCTATGCGTTAAATTACATCTGCCGATTCCACCAGTCTGTCTATGTCCTCTTGAAGTCTATTACTATCTTCCTCACTGTTTACTACACTTCCAAGTTTCGTGTCATCTGCAGATTTCGCCATTGTACCCTGTAACCCCAAGTCCATGTCATTAATGTATGTCAAAAACAGCAATGGTCCTAGTACTGAACCTTGGGGAACGCCACAGTATACCTCCCTCCAGTCTGAAAAACAGCCATTTATCACAACTCTCTGCTTTCTATCCTTTACCTAATTTTGTATCCATGCTGCCACTGTCCCTTTAATCCCATGGGCTTTAATTTTGCTAACGAGTCTATTATGTGCTACTTTGTCAAATGCCTTTTGAAAGTCCATATACACATCATCAACCACACTGCTCTCCATTACTTCATCAAAGAACTCGATCAAGTTAGTCAAACACATTTTGCTTTTAACAAGTCCGTGATGGCTTTCATTTATTAGCCCATATTTTTCCAAATGCCAATTAATTTTGTCCTAGATCATTTGCACTCTAAATGATTCCCCACCACCGACGTTAAGCTAACTGGCCTGTAGTTGCCAGATTTGACCCCCTCCCCTTTTTTAAACGGGTGTGACATTTGGAATCCTCCAGTCCTCTGGCACCACCCCCGTATCCAAGGAGGATTGTGGCCAGAGCCTCTGCAACTTCCACCATTACTTCCCTCAGTAACCTGCGATGCATCCCATCCGGACTGGGTGACTTTTCTACTTTGAACGCTGCCAACCTTTTAAGTGCCTCCTCTTTATCTATTTTTATCCTGTCCAATATCACCACTGCCTCCTCCTTTACTGCTACATTGGCAGCATCCTCTTCTCTAGCGAAGACAGATGCAAAGTTCTCATTTAGTACCTCAGCCATGCCCTCTGCCTCCACAAGAATATCTCCTTTTTGGTCCCTATTCAGCCCCATCCTTCCTTTGACTAACCTTTTACTATTTATGTGAGAACGTAACGTAAGAAATAGGAGCAGGAGTAGGCCATTCGGCCCTTAGAGCCTGCTCCGCCATTCAATAAGATCATGGCTGATCTTCTGCCTCAACTCTACCTTCCCGCCCTATCCCCATATCCCTTGATTCCCTCAATATCTAAAAATCTATCAATCTCTGCCTTGAATATACTCAATGACTGAGCATCCACAGCCCTCTGGGGCAGAGAATTCCAAAGAATCACAACCCTCTGTGTGAAGAAATTTCTCCTCATCTCATTCCTAAATGGCCGACCCCTTATCCTGAGACTGTGACCCCTAGTTCTAGACTCCCCAAGCAGGAGAAACATCCAGCATCTACCCTGTTAAGCCCTGTAAGAATTTTATATGTTTCAATGAGATCACCTCTCATTCATCTAAATTCTAAGGAATATAGTCTCCTCATAGGACAACTCCTCCCCCCCCCCCCCCCCCCCCCCCCCATACCAGGAATTAGTCTGGTGAACCTTCGTTGCACTCCCTCTAAGGCAAGTTCCCACATTACAACAGTGACTACACTCCAAAAGTACTTCATTGGCTGTAAAGCGCTTTGAGATGTCCGGTGGTCGTGAAAGGCGCTATATAAATGCAAGTCTTTCTTTCTTTCAAGTATATCCTTCCTTAGGTAAGGAAACCAAAACTGCACACAATACTCCAGGTGTGGTCTCACCAAGGCCCTATATAATTGCAGTAAGACTTATTGGGGGAAAAATTCAGTTGGTTGCGCCTCCCGTTAGCGCCTTAAGAGGGCGCTAATGGGGCGCAAAGCATCTAGCGCCCAGGCGCGGCGAAGTTTGCGCCGCTCGCGAAATTAACTAGACATTTTGCGGCGGCGCTAAACACTACCGCCACGATCTCCTGCGCCGGCAGATCATGACGTCACTCGAGTGCGCAACGCCCCGGTATCGCCCCGGAGCGGATATTGAGTGGCGCCCCCTGCCTTACCGCCTGACGCTAGCAACGACAGGTTGAGGGGAGCGTTCTGCAGTCATGAAGGGAAAGGGGGAGCGCTATTTAAAGGTGACCGCTTCCTGCCTTTTATTGTTGGTGCCATTTTTGAACTACGCATTCCGAGAGAGAGAGGGAGAGACTTCTGGAGAGATTCAACGTTGTGTGAAGGAGTTTTGGGTACTGAGCAGCACTTTGCAGGTTCATTTTGATTTGCCATTCCTTGTATTGATTTAGCAGAGACTGTGGGGGCTGCACTCTGAGCACTTTGCCTGGTACTCTCCATTGTTCTTTCCAGCACATTTGATGTGCAGGTCTCTCCAGGCCGAGATTCAAGGCTGCAATGAGCAGGATGTGGATGGAAAGCAAGATTAACCATTCCCTTTAAGAACTGGCCCGTGCCATTGTGTGTGTGTTCCATTGCTGACTGACATTACATGAGCTTCGCCAGCGCTCTGAGGTAGCGCCTCGCTCCTCGGCCTTTGCGCCTTAAGACAGGTGTGAAGCGCCTGATTTAGCGCTGCAATCACCTCCAGGGGCAATAAAAGTCAAGTTTGCAGTCGGTGGCGATAATTAGCGCCAGGCGCTAATCTTTGCGCCCGGCCGATAATTGCGCCCCAAATGGGGCGATACTGAATTTCTCCCCCATTTACTCTTATACTCCAATCTCTTTGTAATAAAGGCCAACATACTATTTGCTTTCCTAATTGCTTGCTGTACCTGCATGTTAACTTTCTGTGATTGGTGTACAAGGACACCCAGGTCCCTCTGAATACCAACATTTCCCAATCGCTCACCATTTAAAAATATTCTGCTTTTCTATTTTTCCTACCAAAGTGGATAACTTCACATTTCTCCACATTATATTCCATCTGCCATGTTCTTGCCCACTCACCTAATCTGTCTATATCCCTTTGTATCCTCCTCACAAATTACTTTCCCACCTAGTTTTGTATCGTCAGCAAACCCAGATACATTACACTCGGTCCCCTCATCTAAGCCATTGATGTAGATTGTGAATAGCTGAGGCCCAAGCACTGACCCTTGCGGTACTCCACTAATTACAGCCTGTCAATCGAAAATGACCCATTTATTCCTACTTTCTGTTTTCTCTCCGTTAACCCATCCTTAATCCATGAGTCCTAATTTTGTGTAATAACCTCTTGTGTGGCACCTTATCGAATGCTTTCTGAAAATCCAAATACAGTGCATCCCCTTATCTACCCTGCTAGTTACAACCTCAAGAAACAGATTTGTCAAACATGATTTCCCTTTCATAAATCTGTGTTGACTCTGCCCAATCCTATTATGATTTTCTAAGTGCCCTGTTACCACGTCCCTAATAATAGATTCTAGCATTTTCCCTACTACTGATGTCAGGCTAACTGGCCTGTAGTTCCCTGCTTTCTCTCCCTTTCTTGAATAGCGGTGTTACATTTGCTACCTTCGAATCTGCGGGGACCGTTCTAGAATGTAGGGAATTCTGGAAGATCAAAACCAATGCATCCACTATCTCTGCAGCCACCTCTTTTAAAACCCTAGGATGGAGGCCATCAGGTCCAGGGTATTTGTCGGCTTTTAGTCCCATTAATTTCTCCAGTACTATTTCTTTACCAATACTAATTTCTTTAAGTTCCTCATTCTCACTAGACCCTTGGTTCTCACCATTTCCGGAATGTTATTTGTGTCTTCTGTCAAGACAGACACAAAGTATTTGTTTAATGTCTCTACCATTTCCTTATTCCCCATTATAATTTCTCCTGTTTCTGCCTGTAAGGGACCCACATTTACTCTTCCTTTTTACATACCTATAGAAGCTTTTACAATCTGTTTTTACTCTCATTCTATTTTCTCTCTCTATCAATTCCTTGGTCCTCCTTTGCTGAATTCTAAAATCCTCCCAATCCTCAGGCTTACTACTCTTTTTGGCCACATTATCAGCCTCTTCCTTTGATCTAATACTATCTTTAACGTCTCTTGTTAGCCACGGTTCGACCATTTTTCATGTGGGATTTTTATTCTTTAAGGGAATGTGTTTATAAAAGACTTGCTAGCCAGTAATTTATTCTCATACTCTCTCTTTGCCCCTTTTATTCCCTTTTTCAGTTCTCCTCTGTACTTTGTATATTCAGCTTGGTTCTCCACTATTATTAACCTTACAATTGTCATAAGCCTCCTTTTTCTGTCTCATTTAAACCTCTATATTTTTAGATATCCAGGGAGCCCTATCCTTAGATGCCCTTCCTCTGCCCCTTATGGGAATGTGCCTACTCTGTACCTGAGCCATCTCCTCTTTGAAGGCCTCCCATTGTTCAATTACTGTTTTGCCTACCAATTTTTAATTCAAGTCCACCTGGGCCAGACCCCTTTTCAACTCACTGAAGTTAGCCCTCCTCCAGTTAAGTATATTTATGCTTGATTGCACCTTGACCTTTTGCATAACTGTTCTAAACCTGATGATATTATGATCACTGTTCCCCAAATGCTCCCCCACTGAAACATGATCCTCTTGCTCCACTTCATTCCCCAGAACTAGATCCAGCACTGCTTCCTTCCTCATTGGGCTGGAAATACTAATCAAGAAAGTTCTCTTGTACACATTTTAGGAATTCCTCCCCCTCTTTGCCTTTTACACTGTTACTATCCCAGTTTATATTAGGATAATTGAACTCCCCCATTATCACTACTCTGTAGTTTTTGCATCTTTCTCAAATTTGCCTGCAAATTTGCTCCTCTACTTCCCACTATTTGGTGGCCTATAGTATACACCCAGCAGCGTAATAGCTCCTCTATTCCTTATTTCAAACCAAATAGACTCTCTGTTTGACCCCTCAACTACATCATCCCTCTCCAGTGCTATAATAGTTTCTTTGATCAATACTGCCACCTCCTCTCCTTTTTTTCCTTCCCTATCTTTCCTGAATATCTTGTAGCCAGGAATATTCAGTTCCCAATCCTCCCCTTCTTTGAGCCAGGTCTCTGTTAATGCCACTATATTACGGTTCCATGTGGCGACTTGTGCCTGCAGCTCACCAACCTTATTTACCACGCTCCAGGCATTTATGTGCATGCACTCCAAACCCATCTCAGACTGCTTTGGATTTGCCCCTGTCTGATCCCTCCTATTTCTGAACTACTCTTTACTCTAGTGCTAGTCACCTCTCCCAGTCCTCTGTGCACCTTGTTTCTCCTCTCTAATGTTTCATCCTGGTGCCCACTCCCCTAGCCAAATTAGTATAAACCCTCCCCCACAGTATTAGTTAACCTTCCCGTGAGGACATTGGTCCCAGCTCTGTTGAGGTGCAACCCATCCACCTTGAACAGGTCCCTCTTGCCCCGGAACTGGTCCCAATGCCCCAGGAATCTGAAGCCCTCCCTCCTGCACCATTTCTCCAGCCACATGTTAACCTATTTTATCCTACAATTCCTATAATCACTCGCGCGTAGCGCTGGGAGTAATCCAGAGATTACTATCTTTGAGATCCTGCTTTTTAACTTCCTCCCATCTCCTGAAACTCTGTCTACAGGACTTAAACCCTTTTCCTTCTTTTGTCATTGGTTCCCACATGAACCACAACTTCTGGCTGTTCCCCAACCCCCCTCAGAATGTTCTGCACCAATGTTCCCTCTAATTTTTTTGGGGGCTGTGCGGCCCCTTTAACAGGCTGTGCGGCCCCTTTAACAGGCTGCGCGGCCCATTCAAAATTTTCGCGCATGCACATTTTTTTCTATTTAAAAGCCGGCGAGCGGCCTGTGCAGCATCTCCAGACTGGCCACGCAGCTTAATGGGAACGTTGTTCTGCACCCTCTCAGTGATGTCCTTTACCCTGGAACCAGGGAGTCAACACATCACGCGGGACTCGCATCGGAGGCTGCAGGAACGCCTGTCCACTCCCCTGATTATTGAATCCCCTATGACCACTGCATTTCTACACCTTGCTGTGCCCCCTCTGAGCAGTCATTTGCCCCACTGTGCCATGGATGTGCTCTGGACTGCACTCCCCCACGGTGTCGTCACCCTCACTGGTATTCAGCGCTGAAAACAAGTGTGATGATTCTTATTACTGTTTGTGGGAGCTTGCTGTGAGCAAATTGTCTGCCGTGTTTCCCAACAGTGACAATACTTCAATAAGCGCTTTAGGACGGTTTGAGGATATGAAAGGCTTTATATAAATGCACCTTTTATTTTTTTGTTTATTTATGAACATTAATAAATGTGTTTATTTTATTTCTTTCAGCAATTAGAAATAATCACACCATTCCAGCTGTACTTCAATCCAGAGTTAATATTTAAACACTACCAAGTAAGTGCAGTGTTTATTACCCTACTGCATTATGACACATGGACAGCATATAATCACCTTTATTATTGCTTCAGTTCATAACCTTTCCGGAGCAGCAATAGCTATTCCCATAATGTGCAAGTTTAATATGGTAAGAATCATCTTCATCTCAGCATAGATCTTTTGGGCCGACAGTTCCCTGTTTGAGTAGAGTGGTTGCTCTCTTTTGTTCTGATAATATCAGAAAATAATGGAATTGCGCAGGAGGTCTGTGGATTATAACAAGCAGTAAGAATCTAAAATTACTATGTTGAAGTAAGTTGATTTTTATTGATTGCTGTGATGTCTTTAGTAAGTTATTTGATGATTTCCCCCCCCCCCCCCAACCCCCCTCCCTTTTTTCTGCTGTCCCTGTGCTGTGCATCATTCCCTACTCCCAGATCCCCCTCGATGCTGATATGTAATTGTAAATGTAAGGTCACACAGGTTTCCTCACCTCCACTCAGCAGCTGCCCCTAACGTCACAGAGATCAGGAGCTCGCTTCCTGGAGATAGCAGGTGTGAACCAGAATGAGGTGCTGATTCCACACCTACTGCATCGTGTCCCTCACGAGGCTTCTTTGACTTGTTTGTTTTCTGCCACTTTTTTCAGTTGACGATTGGTTTAGGACGCCTTTGTTCTCCTTACCGGCTCGCTGTTTTTTCTGCCCCCGAAGGTGCTGACTCCTTGTTGGGTGGCGTGGGCCGGGTGCTGGGTGGCGTTGACCGGGTGCTGGGTGGCGATGGCAGGGTGCTGGGTGGTGATGGCTGGATGGTGTTGGCCAGTTAACGTTGGCCGGGTGGCATTGGCCAGGTGCTGGATGGCGTTAGCAGGGTGGCATTGGCAGGGTACCTATACACAGTTCCGCTTTCCTCCTTTCTCCTCAAACTAATGCCTTAAACTAAGTAACATTATTTAAATATACTTCATGACTTGACAGAACACCTGTTAGTGCTTTGACTGGACTGAGGAGAGGAGCGAGGAACTTTAAATAAAGACAATCTCTTTTACATGTGTTGACTATGCTTCCAGTCTGTAATGTTAACCCATGTTTTATTTTCTTGTAGGTTTGGAGATTAATTACAAATTTCCTGTTTTTTGGTACAGTGGGATTTAATTTTTTGTTTAATATGATATTCCTGTATCCTTTTGACAGCTGTTGAAGTTACAAGTTGAAATTTCAGAAAACTGCATGAGAATCAGACCGTTCTGTTTCGCTAATGACTGAAAGTGTCTGTTTACAAATTGCATTTGCAACAGATAAAGATATCTGGTTTAAGGGCAGTGTTTACTCCCTCCAAAAGCATTTTCTGCTTGCCATATTTGTATTTTGATACAGCTTGCCTTTTCTTAACCATTGTAACTGCAGATATCGATATTGTCGGATGCTTGAAGAAGGGTCGTTCAGGGGTCGAACCGCAGATTTTGTCTTTATGTTTCTCTTTGGTGGATTTTTAATGACCGTATCCTTCAGCCTTTGTTTACCAGCCTTTATATTTTTATAATTAATTATATATCAAACTGTTTTAGGGGATCAGTAAATTAGCTGAACGTACTTGATGTATATTAAGAGAAAGGTTAAGGTTTGCAGATGCAGGAATTCTAGCACCGTTCTACTTTAGATAGAATGAATTATTTGTAGGTTTGCACAGAGAGATCAAGTCCTTTACTCAGTTTTATTCCCTCTTCTCCCAATCCCCTTCTGAAGCTGTTGATGTCCTGCTGGGATCTGGTTCCACAGGTGTCCTCTGGTACCTCATTCAAGTGGATCTAGTCAAGCTATTGGGGGGGGGGGAAATCATGGCTGAGGCTGATCCTATTCTCACCTGATATCCTCAACACTTTTGAGCACAGGCCACTGGATTACCCCTCACTCCCAGCCCAATTACTACATCCCACTGAAGATCAGCGAACTCAGTACAGACCCTGGATCACACTAGAGACCTTTAGGCCTGTACGAAACAACTATTCACTGGCTTAGCAACTGGAACCATTGGGGAAATTGAGGCTCTGGTCTGAAGTGTTGCCACTTTTAGTCCAGTATTGTCTTTAGATTATGTACCTGGAGATTTATTATGGTCTGTGTAGCTCTCATTAACATCCCAGAAGCAACTGTACGTAGAACAGTAGGAGACAGATTGACCGTGGCTGAAACTGGTTCTCAAAGCTCACCTTCAGCCTCACCGAACCTCACGCCACCATACCAGGAGCACTGACCGATGGATACGTCCTGTGTCATTCGTTTTAACTCTTAAAAGACCACATTTGGGAGGCTGCTTCTTCACCAGGTGAAGTGGCTACATTGAGCACTTTGACCGAGTTAAAAAGAGAATAGACGTGGTTAAAAAGAGAATAGCATGAACACACAGGTTACGAGCAAATGAAGAGTTAAGACGAACACGGTATAATTATTGAACCTAAGCTGTAGCTTTATGTACAGGAGAGTAGGCCTTACAGAAATGGCTAACAAGGGCAAACATTCTCTCCTCTCCCCTCCCTGCCCACCCTCTCCCCCTCCCTGCCCACCTCTCCCCCTCCCTGCCCACCTCTCCCCCTCCCTGCCCACCCTCTCCCCCTCCCTGCACCCCTCTCCCCCTCCCTGCACCCCTCTCCCCCTCCCTGCACCCCTCT
>CM059448.1:45511654-45571056 GCA_030390025.1 Squalus acanthias | reverse complement strand
CCCCCCCCCCGTCTCCCTCGTCTCCCCCCCCCCCGTCTCCCTCGTCTCCCCCCCCCCGTCTCCCTCGTCTCCCCCCCCCCTCTCCCATCTCCCCCCCCCTCTCCCATCTCCCCCCCCTCTCCCCTCCCTCCTCCTCTCCCCCACACCTCCCTATGCTAGCAACTACTAACCTGTGTTCTAAATGTGGACCCAATTCTGACAATCCCATTGAAAGTTTACTCTCCTTAACCTAGTGCCAGATCTTTGGTTTGTTTGTTAATCTGGTGTTCCTGGGCCAGGCCTTCACTATAATGTTAGTGTACATATGGAGCAGGAGAAATCCTTATGTCAGGATGAACTTTTTTGGGCTTCTTAATTTTCAGGCTCCCTTCCTGCCCTGGGTACTAATGGGCTTCTCATTGTTGCTTGGTAATTCGATCATAGTGGATTTGCTTGGTAAGGAAACACATTGCCCCACGTGTGAGTGGTATTCTTTGATTTTCACCGTGTCCGTACGTGCATGTCGTATCTGATCATTTTGCAGTCATCATTTGGGGAGGAAACGCAGAGATACTTTATACCCTGTTTACACCCGATGCCTTTCTCCATCCAAATACCAGGCCGCAGGTGACCGGATGGCATTAGTTTATCACCACCAAAAGGACAAAGGGCAAAAAAAAATGATGCCGTGGGTTGTTAGCTCGTGGAATGCCCGACCAGAAACATCGGTGGGAACAGAATCCATAACAGCTTTTTAAAGGGAAGTGTGAAAGGGTAGGGGAATGGGACAAGTAGAGAGCTCTTTCAGAGAGCCGGCATAGGCACGATGGGCCACATGGCCTGGTCTTGTGCTGTAAAATACTATTCTTTAGAAATATATCCGAGAGTCCCATGGTCCTTTGTTAGCTTCCACCCGTATATCGACACAGCAAGAAGGAAAGTGACAAACTGGGAAAAGGCTCCATCCAGCATTTACTTCTGTGTCTGGTGGGAGCGGTCAATCGCCCCCAGCAATCCCAAACCAGCAGCAGCCGCCTTATTATCAAGATCAGCTGTTGCCAACACCTGGCTAAACTTAGCATCAAACACTCGGTCTAACTCGGCTGAGGTGACTTACCCATCTGTGAAATAACATCGGCTCATGAAACTGAAAAGGTGCAACTCCTTCACACACAAGCCGTGATCAACTTAAGGTGGTCACAGTTCTGGCCGTACGGAAATATTAATGCTAGAGACTTTTATGATTTGAAATGGCAGGTCTCCAATCTGTCTCTGCATTCTGTGGATAGAAGTCTTTGGATTGGTCACCTGGGTTTTCAATAAAATAAAGCCCTCATGCACTGTCTGCACACACAAGTGTTTCCCCAGCTTCTACATTTCTTTTTCATAAGTTCTGACAGTTCATCACACTGCACACACCAGCGCGGCAGTGCTTCTAAGCTGCAGGTTGTGTACTGCTTTAACTATACTTTGATCTGTATGTGGAGTTGAACAAATAAGGAAGAATGTTAGTTTATTGAGTGTAAATACCGTGTTCCTCATCCTTCGAATGTGGTTCAACTTTACATGCAAAACTCCCACACTTCTTCCTGTTTGGTTGTCTTTCTTGGAATGTCTAGCCTGAACCCTAATCATGTTCCTTAAATAATTTGTTTCCAGTTTATTTAGGCTGGTTCCCTTTTTATTTCATTGAAATTGGGTTTTCTTTCCAGTTAACTAACTTATTCTTTGACTGATACCCCTCCTTTTCAGTTTTATATTGTACCTAAATATGTTGTGGTCACTGTTTCCTAGTTGTTCCCCTACCCTTACATGACCTACTTGCCCCACTTCATGTCCTGCAACTGGATCAAACACAACCTCCTTCCCAGTTGAGAGCAGTTCTGCAAAGAATTGTACGAACTGCTCCTATTCTTTGCCACTTGCATTACTCTTTCCCCCAGTCTCTGGATAATTAAATTCACCCATTATCATCATCATGTTGCACTTTCACTTTTCTCTAATTTGTCTACTTATCCCCTTCCTCCATCTCCTTTCCACTGTTCAGCCAATTGTCATATACAGTTCCTTTATTCCTTGGCTCTAACCAAATAGAATCAGCTGTTGTCCCATCCCCTGTATCATTGCTCTGTTCTAGTGCTGGAATGGAATCTTTTGTCCTCCTTTGTCTTCCACCATTATCGCTCCTGAATTGCATCCCACGCTGGAGCTTCCCATTGTTCCAGTAACCTGCAAAACTCCAGTTTGATGGCTGTCCAATTTTTCTTTGTTTAGCCTATTAACCCTCCACCCATTGTTCACTGTCTGCTGCCTTTAGTGTTGTCAAAAAGTACTGTATTCCTGGGAGTTAACCATTTGTTAGCTGGACAGAACATCATAGAAATATAACGGGAGTGGAAATCCCTGACAGGCAGAATCCCAAAATGTTACAGCTTCCTGTCAATTTTGCTTTCCTTTCTGTTTTATCATTTCATTTTCCCTTTCACCACATCACTAGTTACTCTCCCAGCTAGGAAAGTGATCCTCTCTGAAAGTGCAGCGCTCCCTCAGTGCTGCCCCTCCAACAGTGCAGCGCTCCCTCAGTACTGCCCCTCTGACAGTGCAGCGCTCCCTCAGTATTGCCCCTCTGACAGTGCAGCGGAGCTCCCTCAGTACTGCCCCCCCGACAGTGCAGCGCTCCCTCAGTACTGCCCCTCCGACAGTGCAGCGCTCCCTCAGTACTGCCCCTCCGACAGTGCAGCACTCCCTCAATACTGCCCCTCCGACAGTGCAGCGCTCTTTCAGTACTGCCCCTCTGACAGTGCAGCGCTCCCTCAGTACTGTCCCTCCGACAGTGCAGCATTCCCTCAGTACTGCCCCTCCGACAGTGCAGCATTCCCTCAGTACTGCCCCTCCGACAGTGCAGCACTCCCTCAGTACTGACCCTCCGACAGTGCAGGACTCCCTCAATACTGCCCCTCCGACAGTGCAGCGCTCTTTCAGTACTGCCCCTCCGACAGTGCAGCACTCCCTCAATACTGACCCTCCGACAGTGCAGCGCTCCCTCAGTACTGCCCCTCCGACAATGCAGCGCTCCCTCAGTACTGCCCCTCCGACAGTGCAGCGCTCCCTCAGTACTGCCCCTCTGACGGTGCAGCGTTCCCTCAATACTGCACTGAAGTGCCAGTCTGGATTATGCGCTCAACTTTTGGAGTGAGGCTTGAACCTATGACCTTTTGGCTCAGAAGCAAGAGGTTTCTCAGACCTTGCCCCCCCCCCCCCCCCGCCCCCTTCTGATACTGTTGGAGCCTAGCAACCCTCCCCAGTACTGCCAAACCTCGGACCTCTTCCAGTGCTCTGAGACCCCAGTGCCCCTAATAATCCTACTTGGCATAACACTCAGTACTTATTAAACCTCCAACTCACTGTGAGCAACGGCACAGGAGGGGTTTTGATGGAGTAGATAGGGAGAAACTCTTTGCACTGGCAGGAGGGGTCGGTAAGCAAAGGATACAGATTTAAGGTAATGGTAAAACAAAATACAGGGGGAATGTGAGGAGACATTCTTTTACACAGCGAGTTGTTGTGATCTGGAATGCACTGCCTGACAGGGCGGTGGAAGCGGATTTAATCGTAACTTTCAAATGGGAATTAGATAAATACTTGAAAAGGAAAGATTTGCAGGGCTATGGGGAAAGAGCAGAGAGTGGGTCTAATTGGATAGTGCTTTCAAAGAGCCAGCACAGGCACGATGGGCTGAATGGCCTCCTTCTATGCTGTAAGATTCTGTGATTCTCTGAGGTCTGAAAACACATTGCAAGTTAATGGTAATACTTAGGAAGTGAGTCCTGATGGCAATGTTCCTTTGTTAGATATTGGGGAAACTAATTTAAGGTGCTGCCGCTTTGTGTGCGGTGCTGGTTTGTACTTCTGACTTTATCTGGCTGTTGTTTGACTTTAGGAATCGCTGTTGGCCATATCTATTATTTTTTGGAAGATGTATTTCCAAACCAACCCGGTGGAGGACGGCTGCTCAGGACTCCAAGCATTTTGTAAGTTGGTTTTTACTGAAGCGATTGTTGAGTGTTGGGGAACCAGTACCAGAGCGACCCTATAGGGTGCATCTGTGTGTATACAGCAGCAGCTGAACTGTGGCATTTGGGGTCCAATATCAGTGAATCATTTATTGAATCTGCCCTTCCACAGTCTTGAAGAGTGGAAAGTCTTCATGATATGTGATGTGATATTGATTTATTCGAGATGCCTTGTATCTCCACGGGGAACCTCGCTGACTGCTGCCCCCTGTGTGAACCTGGAGATGTGCACTCCCTGCATGGTTTTGCTGGGTTATAAAACTGTCTCCGAATGTTTCGCAAAATAAACGGCTCATTGCCCTCCCCCATCCTCTGCAGCTACGAGCCTATCTCTCATCTCCCCCTCAGATGCACCGTCACTGCCCACTTCTTCCACTACTCCCTCTTCAAATATCTCAAGTCTAGTTTACGATCTTCCCTTAGAACTAAGACTACACTGAGCCGAGTCAGTAATGATATGATATGTGAGTGCAGCATGCTTTCCTCCTTGGTCCTCCGCTCAGTCAATCACTCCATCCTCCTCCAGCTCTCCTCTCTCTTCTGTCCCAAGGTACTGACGAGACACACGGGTAGCTGGGGAAGCAGGGCACAGAGGTTGGCATTAGGGTGGCGAGGGGTTGAGTATGTTGTGGGAGGAGATCTGAAGGAGGTTCGGGTTCCAGGATAGAGAAGGTCTCGGGATTCACTTGTTGCGGGCGATGCTGGGTGTTTAGCAGTAGGGGGGGGCTCTCCTTGCCCCTCAGCTGCCTCACATTTACCCTCAGGGATTTCTTTGACAACAGACTGTGTTACACAATATTACGGAGGCAGTGCTGGGGATTTACCACAGAGCTCCCCCATGACCAATCAAAACACCTGAGCTGACCTTTCAACAATCCACTTGTCTGCTCGATACAATCACAGGTGGCGCCGCTTGTTGCTCTTGTAATGTTCCACAGCTGCTCAACCACAGAGGCATCATTAGCCAATGACACAAGGTACCCTCGTCACCCAGGACCCACCCTGAGACCTGCCCTTGTGCCAAAAAGAGCGAGCACGCTACCCTGCCAGACAACAAAGGCATTGTGCCAGCTGCAGCTGATTGCTCATTGTCATTGAGGGTGTATTACTACTAATCACAAACAATATCCGGCTCCCCCTGCCCTCCCCCGCCCAGCTACCCCTGCCCTCCCCCGCCCAGCTTTCCCCCGCCCAGCTACCCCGGCCCTCCCCTACTCAGCTCCCCCCTCCCCTACCCAGCTACCCCTGCCCTCCCCTACCCAGCTACCCCTGCCCTCCCCTACCCAGCTACCCCTGCCCTCCCCTACCCAGCTACCCCTGCCCTCCCCTACCCAGCTACCCCTGCCCTCCCCTACCCAGCTACCCCTGCCCTCCCCTACCCAGCTACCCCTGCCCTCCCCTACCCAGCTACCCCTGCCCTCCCCTACCCAGCTACCCCTGCCCTCCCCTACCCAGCTACCCCTGCCCTCCCCTACCCAGCTACCCCTGCCCTCCCCTACCCAGCTACCCCCTGCCCTCCCCTACCCAGCTACCCCCCACCCAGCTACCCCCCACCCAGCTACCCCCCACCCAGCTACCCCCCACCCAGCTACCCCTGCCCAGCTCTCCCCCACCCAGCTACCCCTGCCCAGCTCTCCCCCACCCAGCTACCCCTGCCCAGCTCTCCCCCACCCAGCTACCCCTGCCCAGCTCTCCCCCACCCAGCTACCCCTGCCCAGCTCTCCCCCACCCAGCTACCCCTGCCCAGCTCTCCCCCACCCAGCTACCCCTGCCCAGCTCTCCCCCACCCAGCTACCCCTGCCCAGCTCTCCCCCACCCAGCTACCCCTGCCCAGCTCTCCCCCACCCAGCTACCCCTGCCCAGCTCTCCCCACCCAGCTACCCCTGCCCAGCTCTCCCCCACCCAGCTACCCCCGCCCAGCTCTCCCCCACCCAGCTACCCCCGCCCAGCTCTCCCCCACCCAGCTACCCCCGCCCAGCTCTCCCCCACCCAGCTACCCCCGCCCAGCTCTCCCCCACCCAGCTACCCCCGCCCAGCTCTCCCCCACCCAGCTACCCCCGCCCAGCTCTCCCCCACCCAGCTACCCCCGCCCAGCTCTCCCCCACCCAGCTACCCCCGCCCAGCTCTCCCCCACCCAGCTACCCCCGCCCAGCTCTCCCCCACCCAGCTACCCCCGCCCAGCTCTCCCCCACCCAGCTACCCCCGCCCAGCTCTCCCCCACCCAGCTACCCCCGCCCAGCTCTCCCCCACCCAGCTCCCCCCGCCCAGCTCTCCCCCACCCAGCTCCCCCCGCCCGGCTCTCCCCCACCCAGCTCCCCCGCCCGGCTCTCCCCCACCCAGCTCCCCCCTGCCCTCCCCCGCCCAGCTCCCCCCTGCCCTCCCCTACTCGGCTCCCCTGCCCTCCCCTACTCGGCTCCCCTGCCCTCCCCCGCCCGGCTCTCCCTCCCCCACCAGTGCGTTACTGTCAGCTCTGGTGCTGTCCGAGTGTTACTGTCAGCTCTGGTGCTGTCCGAGTGTTACTGTCAGCTCTGGTGCTGTCCGAGTGTTACTGTCGGCTCTGGTGCTGTCCGAGTGTTACTGTCGGCTCTGGTGCTGTCCGAGTGTTACTGTCGGCTCTGGTGCTGTCCGAGTGTTACTGTCGGCTCTGGTGCTGTCCGTGAGTTACTGTCGGCTCTGGTGCTGTCCGAGTGTTACTGTCGGCTCTGGTGCTGTCCGAGTGTTACTGTCAGCTCTGGTGCTGTCCGAGTGTTACTGTCAGCTCTGGTGCTGTCCGAGTGTTACTGTCGGCTCTGGTGCTGTCCGAGTGTTACTGTCGGCTCTGGTGCTGTCCGAGTGTTACTGTCAGCTCTGGTGCTGTCCGAGTGTTACTGTCGGCTCTGGTGCTGTCCGTGAGTTACTGTCGGCTCTGGTGCTGTCCGAGTGTTACTGTCGGCTCTGGTGCTGTCCGAGTGTTACTGTCCGAGTGTTACTGTCAGCTCTGGTGCTGTCCGAGTGTTACTGTCAGCTCTGGTGCTTTCCGTGAGTTACTGTCGGCTCTGGTGCTGTCCGAGTGTTACTGTCGGCTCTGGTGCTGTCAGTGAGTTACTGTCAGCTCTGGTGCTGTCCGAGTGTTACTGTCAGCTCTGGTGCTGTCAGTGAGTTACTGTCAGCTCTGGTGCTGTCAGTGAGTTACTGTCAGCTCTGGTGCTTTCCGAGTGTTACTGTCAGCTCTGGTGCTTTCCGAGTGTTACTGTCAGCTCTGTGTGACGCTGTTTGTTTTCGTCACTGATTCCAGGAATGGGTTCTGTTTTTCACCACAGGAAAGCTATTTTTGACATTGCCGAAGAAGATCCCAACTACAACCCACTGCCTGAGGACCGACCTGGAGGCTTCAACTGGGGCGAGGGGCAGCGACTCGGAGGCTAGTCACAAAGCGACTGCGAGCCGCATGCTCTCTGCCGGACCTCTGAGGATGTATTTGTTCTCTTTTGCCTCCCTACTGCTCCCTGTCACCCTGGTTCAGTTCAACAAATATAGCCTTGCAGATTGACAATGACCCCACCAACCAGCAAGCAGTTCCTGCGTCATGGATAACTTTCGACTCTCGAGGGTGAATTACAATTGGCCAACAGTGCCTATAGCTTTGTCTGTTATACTGGAATAGCCTGACATTTCAATGAGACTTATTCCATCGAACTGGATATCTGAGTGTTCACATTAATCATCTCTCGGAAGATCAAGTCTCTGAGGTTACATTCATCCCAGTTGTGTGTGTAGCCATAATTTTTATATAACTGATGGTTTTTATGAACAGCTACTGACTGCTGTAAGTATTCTTTTACAAGGAAAACAGAACTCGACCCATCAACCTTTCTCTGATCCTAGACATTAAATTCCTGAGCAAAAAGCCAACAGATGGAGCCTTTGATCTGTACTGAGCAGGGTTAATGCAGGAATGTGTTGCCTTTGCACAGACTAAGCACAGTCCACCTCAGCGATCTTTCGATCAATATACTTTGTCAGTCACACACGTGAACAGCTGAATCCTGTAATTAATGTCAGTCGGATCACTCTAGCCTGTCAGTATTGGTTAAACAGACTAACCCTTTACTGTTGTACACTCTTAGCCCTGTTTCTTGCTGGCGCCAGATGAGTGTAACCTGGCCAAATACACTCTTAGCTACCTTTAGATAATTATCCACCAGTGGTTTTCAGACCCATTTCTCATTGGCACAGTGCCTGGCATCTAGGCAACGTTTCCCCATGGCCGGATCTAGGTAGGATATGTTAGCTTGTGGTATGTTACTGTGAGGTGCACAGACCCACACAGCAAGGTGCAGTTTAAGCTGCTGCCCTGGGCAGTTGGTGAGGGTATGTCTACGCAATTGTTAGTAGAAATGATTTGGTAGCAAAAAGCAGCCATATCTCTCAGTTCCTCAGGTACCTTGAATGTAAATGGGAGGGTGAGATGATGTCTTTGTAAACTAATCCTCTATTAAATTTTTACACATGAATTAGCAGCACTCGGCTGTAAATGGACTCTCAAACAAGCAGGTTACAAATCTGTTTAGCTCAGTCTGGTTAATAAGGACGCCTGGTCTGTATTAAAATGGCCTCACTTCGATTACCTCCATTAAATAAAGTGTGTAGGACACACAGCTCTTATGTTCACAATTTCCCACACTGGTCTTAGCTGGGCTGGTGTCCGCACTTTGGGAAGCTGATCCCAGGTTCCTTACATGGCGTTCCCAGCCCCTGGTTACAGAGCAGGGTTTTAGATTCCTAGATCCAGGATCATAGGAAATGCCGTGAGAACAAGGGGCGAATGGCAGAGGAACGAAAGGGCCGTGACGCAAGTTCTCAGCTGGACAGCTGAAAGGTGCACTTCAGATAATAGAACACAGACTAAATGTGTTCATGCTAGAATTGCGCTGGGTGGGACGGGGGGCTTTGGGCAGGAGAGAAGAGGTCACATGTCAGCTTTGTCACTAAATAGGTTTTATTGTCGGCTGTGGCTCAGTTGGTAGCACTCTCGCCCTGAGTTAGAAGATCCTGTGTTCAAGTCCCACTTCAGAGACTTGAACACATAATCTAGGCTGACTCCAGTGCAGCACTGAAGGAGTGCTGCACTGTCTGAGGTGCAGTCTTTCAGGTGAGACATTAAACCACGGCCCTGTCTGCCCTCAGGTGGACGTAAAAGATCCCTTGACACTATTTCGAAGAAGTGTAGGGATGCTCTCCCCAGTGTCCGGGCCAATATTTATCCCTCAACCAACATCTATAACAGATTATCTGGTCATTTATCTCATTGTTGTTTGTGGAACCTTGCTGTGCGCAAATTGACTGCCTCGTTTCCTACATTACAACAGTGACTACACTTCAAAAGTACTTCATTGGATGTAAAGCGCTTTGGGACGTCCTGAGGTTGTGAAAGGCGCTATATAAATGCAAGTTCTTTGTTCTTTCTAAACCTAGTAGTCACAAAGTCTAGGAGGGTGATCTCAGCCCTGAGATGATGCTGTCCAAGGCCCACTGGGGTGTACATGACATCAGAGGAGGGCTGGACCAGGCTCAGCTGTCGTGTTACCAAAGTTTACCGTTGTGAATAACCCTTATTGTCTTGAGCACCTGAAATTGTGGAAATATTTATCTTTTGTATCCCTGTTGAGAAATCAATTCATTCCTTGTCAATTGATCTTGCCTAGACAGAGCCAATTTCAAGCAGGAAACAGTGAGAATTCACCAATCCTATTGCAGGTTCAGCTGGCAGGAGCAAGCTGCGTTCAGGGTCGTCGGTGTCCCCAGTGCACTGCACCTTAGTCACGACTGACGGAGCTCAGTTGTGGTTGATGGGTTTGGATTGTAATCCGAAACTGATGCTGCCAGTGAGCTAAGGTTCAATCCGACTGTGTTGCCGAGGATTTCTCTCTCTCTCTCCCCTACCACAAACAAACTTCATTTCAAACTTCTAAGGATGCTCTTAAATCTTGGTACTGTAAAATCCTTCATCGTCATTGGGTTTTACTTACATTGTTAAGTTCCACACAGGCCCCCCCCAATGGTTCAATGAGTAAGTGAGTCAGACAGGGCAGGCAGGTCCAGGTTAGAACCCCCCCATGTCTGTGCTGTGCTAGCTGATCTCGGCATTGGTGATGCTGTCCGGGTCCCTCTGGGGGTGTACGTGTGTAGACGTCAGATGGGGGATGGACCAGGCTCAGCTGTAACGGTGCCAATCATCTCCTACGTGATTAATGGCCTCTGGTACAATACTGCAGAGCAAACAGAAACCAATGCAGCTGTACCCATAGGCCTTTACCTGGGTGCCCCATGGGCCTGGGCATCTCTTGGAGCTAGAGTTACCCCATGGGCCTGTACCCCAGTATCCTATAGGCCTGTACCCTGGTACCAGTGGGCTTGTACCCAAATATCCCACAGGCCTGTAACCCAGTATCCCACAGGCCTGTATCCGGGTACCAGTGGGCCTGTACCCCAGTATCCCACAGGCCTGTATCCGGGTACCAGTGGGCCTGTACCCCAGTATCCCACAGGCCTGTATCCGGGTACCAGTGGGCCTGTAACCCAGTATCCCACAGGCCTGTATCCGGGTACCAGTGGGCCTGTAACCCAGTATCCCACAGACCTGTATCCGGGTACCAGTGGGCCTGTAACCCAGTATCCCACAGGCCTGTACCCAAAAGGTTGAAGTCTTTTAATCAATTCCCCCTTGTACCAAATCTAAGTCCAGCAAAGTACTTTGGATATTTTTAATCATAAAATTTGATTCCCATAAACTGAGATGGTTTGATGATTGTGAAGCTGTTGGGTATACTCTCTGATTTTGTGTTTCTGTTTACAGCAGATGGTCTGGTTTTATTTGTACAGAGAGCTGTACTCTGTAACTGATCGTTTCTTGTTTAAATCTTAGCGTTTTTGACAGAGTGTGCAGGAGTCTCCTTTTTATTTATTCTGATGCTCACTTGTCACTTTAATGAAAGCCTTGTGATGGAAATTAAATTATTTTAGTTCAAACATTTCTTTCCACTCCTCAAGGTTCCTCCGTACACATGTTCCACCTTAGGTACTGCTGACTTGGCAGGTATGCACCCTGTGGGAGAGGGGACTGAGAGACACCAGTCAGTGCGTAAATATCTCCCTGTGGGGGAAGGGACTGAGAGATAAGTCAGCTTACAGATATCTCCCTGAGAGAGAGGGACTGAGTGACACCAAACAGTTTACAAATATCTCCCTGAGGGAGAGGGACTTAGAGACAACAGTCAGCGTGCAGATATCTCCCTGAGGGAGAGGGACTTAGAGACCAGTATGTGAAGAAATGTAAGCTGTGTGGCCCAATGGTAGCACACTCACCTCTGAGTCAGAAGGTCAGGGGTTCCAGTCCCACTCCAGAGACTTGAGCACAAAATCTAGATTGACACTTCACTGCACTACTGAGGGAGTGCTGCTCTGTCGGAGGTACCGTCCTTCAGATGAGACGTTTAAACCAAGGCCCTGTCTGCCCTCTCGTGTGAATGTAAAAGATCCTACGACACTATTTCAAAGAGCTGGGGAGTTCTCCCGGTGTCCTAGCCAACGTTTATCCCTCAACCAACATCACTTAAAAACAGACTATCTGGTCATTTATTTCATGTTTGTGGGATGTTGCTGTGTGCTGATTGGCTGTCATGTTTCCTACATTATAACAGCCATGGATGACAGAGAGACAGCATGGATTTGTAAAGGGTAGTTCATGCCTGATGAACCTGATTGAATTTTTTGAAGAGCTGACTAAAGTAGCGGACAGGGGAATGTCTATGGATGTTGTTTATATAGACTTCCAGAAGGCATTTGATAAAGTCCTTCATAAGAGACTGATGGCTAAAGTTGAAGCTCATGGAATTGAAGGCAAATTATTGACCTGGTTAGGAAATTGGCTGAACGGCAGGGGACAGAGAGATGGGATAATTGTCAGGATGTGACTAGTGTGTCCCGCAAGGATCTGTGTTGGGGCCTCAACTATTCACTGTAGTTATTAATGACTTAGATGATGGGATAGAAAGCCACATATCCAAGTTTGCCAATGACACAAAGATGGGCAGAATTGTAAGCAGTGTAGATGGAAGAATAAAATTGCAAAGATATTAATAGATTACGTGAATGGGCAAACTGGCAAATGCATTTCAATGTAGTCAAATGTGAGGTCATCCACTTTGGACCTAAAAAGGATACAACAGGGTACTTTCTAAATGGTGAAAAGCTAGAAACAGTGGAGGTCCAAAGAGACTTGGGGGGGTCCATGTACATAGATCATTAAAATGTCATCGACAGGTACAGAAAATAATCAAAAAGGCTAATGGAATGCTGGCTTTTATATCTAGAGGACTAGAATACAAGGGGTGGGTAGAGGTTATGCTACAGCTATACAAAACCCTGGTTAGACCACACCTGGAGTACTGTGAGCAGTTCTGGGCACCACAGCTTAGGAAGGATATATTGGCCTTGGCAGGGGTGCAGCGTAGATTTACTAGGATGATACCTGGACTCCAAGGGTTAAGTTACGAGGAGAGATTACACAAACTAGGGTTGTTTTCCCTGAAATTTAGAAGACTAAGGGGTGATCTGATCGAAGTTTTCAAGATACAGTATTAAGGGGAACTGATAGGGTAGAAAGAGAGAAACTATTTCCACTGGTTGGGGAGTCTAGGACTAAGGGGCATAGTCTAAAAATTAGAGCCAGACCTTTCAGGAGTGAAGTTAGGAAACACTTCTACATACAGAGGGTGGTTGCCTGCCTCCCTTCCGCGGCTATGTTGGCACCCGGGTGGCCCTGGAGATGGAGCACGCGGTGTCCACCGGCGCGCTTGAGGCTTTCCGCGACCGGTGGGCGCCGCGGGGACTAGAGTGCATCATCACCCCGGCCAATACAATCTTAATTTAATTTGTTAAGTTTCATTTAAAGTTTTATTAATTTAGTCGTTTTATGTTTGACCAAAAGAGCACAGAGGGTGGTAGAAGTTTGGAACTCTCTTCCGCAAACGGCAATTGATGCTAGGTCAATTCTTAATTTTAAATCTGAGATTGATAGATTTTTGTTAACCAAAGGTATTAAGGGATATGGGCCAAAGGCGGGTATATGGAGTTAGGTCGCAGATCAGCCATGATCTCATTGAATGGCGGAACAGGCTCGAGGGGCTGAATGGCCCACTCCTGCTCCTATGTTCCTAACCGTGACTACACTTCAAAAGTACTTAATTGGCTGTAAAGCGCTTTGGGGTGTCCTGAGGTCATGAAAGCCGCTGTATAAATGGAAGTGTTTCTTTTTTATTATTTCTAACATTTAGGAGTTTGGGTGATTCAGTATACTGCCTTCCTTTTTAGTTCAGTGCTGGGGCAGTGCCCATATTCCCTGGTAGGTTTCCATCTCTGGTTGCTATTGGAGAAACATATTTTGAAAGCAGCTGGGGATGCATTTCATGCCGGGCACGGGAATAGAATACAGGTTCCACAAAAAGGATGCTCCCAGAGCCTGGGACAGTAGGACTGTTGTAACTGTTGGATGTGCTAAAAGCTGAGTCCTGCAGAAATGGCGACCTATTTCTGAGACCACCTTCCTGCTTATTAAAATGCACATGCAAAATTGTATGAAATCTGATGTAATGCAAATACTAATTACAGTAAGCTGCAGCCCATCACTGGTCTGATGGGATAGGTGAGAGATCTACTGTGGACCGTTTGTACTTTTCTATTCTCACAATAATGTTCTTTAGTTAGGAAGAATGTATTCTTGTGTGTATATATTGCCAGATTATTTTATAAATTGACAGAGTTGTATCTGTTGGGCTATAGAAAGCCACCCAGTTCTGTTTTCTGTGCTAAACCTTAATTTAATGTATTTTGGAGGGATATGAGCTGCTTTATTTCACCTAAAGTCAGTTAAAATAGGATTCCTGACAGTAACACTGGCCGAAATGGATGAATGTATTATACAATCTGGCCGTGTTGCTGAGCATCTTTGTATAAAATGGTTGTGGAAATAACCTCCCTCAGACCCTGTTGAAGTTTCATGCTGACACTGATAGTAATGGCTTTTCTGGGGGTCCGGACCGGACCAATTTATAGGAACAGGAGGAGGTCATTCAGCCCCTGGAGCCTGTCTGCCATTCAATTAGATCATGGCTGATCTGTATCTTAGCTCCATTTACCCACCTTGGTTCCGTAACCCTTAATACCCTTACCCAACAAAAATCTACCATCTCAGTTTTGAAATGTTCAATTAACCCCCAGCTTCAACAGCTTTTTGCAGGGAAAGAGTTCCAGATTTCCACTACCCTTTGTGTGAAGAAGTGCTTCCTGACATCACCCCTGAATGGCCTAGCTCTAATTTTAAGGTTATGCCCCCTTGTTCTGAACTCCCCCACCAAAGGAAATAGTTTCTCTCTATCAATTCCTTCAATAATCATAAACATCTCGATTAGATCTGAGCACAGTTCTCCAGATGGGGTTTAACCAGAGCTCTGAACAGCTGTAACATAACCTCCACCCCTTGTATTCCAACCCTCTTGAGATAAAGGCCAACATTCCATTAGCCTTTTTAATTATTCTTTGTACCTGTCCACTAGCGTTTAGTGATTTCTGTACTTGGACCCCTAAACCGCTCTGCTCCACAGTTCCTAGCTTCTCGCTATTTAGATAATACTCGGATCGATCTTTCTAGGGTCCAAAGTGGATGACCTCACTTTTCACACTGAACTCCATCTGCCAGAGTTTTGGTCACTGACTTAAACTATCAACGTCCCTTTGCAACTTTCTGCTCCCATCTACACTATTTACTGTGCCTCCTAACTTAGTGTCATCAGCAAACTTGGATATACAGCTCTCTATTCACTCATCCAAGTCACTTATAAACATAGTGAAAAGCTGAGGCCCCAGTACAGATCCCTGGGGGTCACCACTAGTCACATCCTGCCAATTTGTGTACACACCCATTATCTCCTACCTTCTAACCAATTCCCTACCCACATCAATAGGTTGCCTCCAATTCCATGCGCTCTCATTTTTGCTAACAGTCTCTTATGTGGAACCTTATTGAAAGCCTTCTGGAAGTCCACATAAATAACATCCATGGACACTCCTTTACCTACCACGTTAGTTACCTCAAAAAATTCAACTAGGTTCGTTAGATATGACTCACCCTTTACAAATCCATGCTGGCTCTCTGATCAGCTCATGTTTGTCCAAGTGCTCAGTCACTCTGTCCCTAATAACAGATTCTAGTAACTTCCCCACAACAGACTAATAGGCCTATCATTTCCTAGTTTCTCTCCTACCCTTCGTAAATAGTGGAATGACATTGGCAATTTTCCAATCCAAGGGGACAATTCCTGAATCGAGTGTTTTGGAAGATCATGACTAGAGATTCTACAATTGCCTCACCTACTTTTAATACCCCGGGGTGGAAAGCATCGGGTCCTGGAGATTTGTCTTTCTTTAATCTCATTACAGTAGTTTCTCTATCACCATTTTCTTACTTATATCAAATCTAGTTAGTTCCTCCCCTTGATTTTTTAGTTTTCCTTGTACCTCTGGTATTTTATCCACATCCTCTACTGCGAAGACCGATACAAGGTGAGTATTTAGCAAGTCTGCCATTTCCTGATTTTCAATTGCAACATCACCCAAATAAGGGGCCCGTAATCCTCTTAGCAACCCTCTTCCTCTTAATAGACTTGTAAAAACCTTTAATGTTGTCCTTGATATCCCTTGCAAGCTTTTTCTCGTATTCCCTTTTTGCAACTCTTACCACTTTCTTTGTATCCCTTTGCTGTTCTTTATATCTCTCCCAGTCCGCGGGTTATCCACTGTTCTTTGCATTCGTGTAAGCCCTTTTAGGAACATAGAAATCTGTAGATGTTAAACATAGAACCAGGCACTTTATATAAATCACAGTGAAACCCAGTACGACTTCTGGACAGGGTAACCTATCCCCCACACATCATCTTCTCCATCACTTTCACTGGATTGTCTCTCAACCTGCCCTCCTGGCGCCGTCTGCTGCTGGTCCTGTCTGCCCCTCGCCGTCTGCTGCTGGTCCTGTCTGCCCCTCGCCGTCTGCTGCTGGTCCTGTCTGCCCCTCGCCGTCTGCTGCTGGTCCTGTCTGCCCCTCGCCGTCTGCTGCTGGTCCTGTCTGCCCCTCGCCGTCTGCTGCTGGTCCTGTCTGCCCCTCGCCGTCTGCTGCTGGTCCTGTCTGCCCCTCGCCGTCTGCTGCTGGTCCTGTCTGCCCCTCGCCGTCTGCTGCTGGTCCTGTCTGCCCCTCGCCGTCTGCTGCTGGTCCTGTCTGCCCCTCGCCGTCTGCTCCTTGGATCATCCACTTCACCTCCTGGACCCGTCTCCCCCGGGGCCCTGGACCCGTCTCCCCCGGGGCCCTGGACCCGTCTCCCCCGGGGCCCTGGACCCGTCTCCCCCGGGGCCCTGGACCCGTCTCCCCTGGCTCCTGGTCCATGCTGCACTCTTCCCTTAGTTGCTTGAATCCATTGGACTTCCTGCCAGTCCCTCGGCTCCAGCGTTGGTTCCTGGACTCACTTCTTCCCTGATTGCCTACGAATGGCTCCTCTCGTCGACGTTGGCTAATCTGGCTTCTCCCACCATCTGCAGGTGTTCCTCATTCCACTGATGTCTCCATTTCTAGAGTCTGGAGTTGGTTCAGATCTTGTGTCTCATTCTGATTGAGGGTATATTCAATCCACCTTTCGAAAAGAGAATTAAGTGACGGCCTGTCGGACATTCCTGAAGCTGGTATAGAGTACGGGTTTACTATTACGATCCCTAACTCGTGCTATCGATTACCTGGATATTGAGCAGAAAAGGGTGCATTTCGGATCATAGGAGACACGAGGTCCACTTACGGAAGTGGCCAGTGAGGCTGAAACTGAGATGTTATTAAAGGGAAGTGCATAAATTTTTGAAAACACAAAAATTGAAAGGGTCTGGGGAATGAGTGCAATGGGTGAATGGCTCCTTCTGTTTATCCAAAATCCTTCGGAGGTGCTGGCAATCTTCCACTCTAACCCCAGCATAAGCCCCATTAAAATGGCAAAGCGCGGAGCCAGGGGCCGGATCTCCAAATACCAGGAGTTCCTGCTCTTGCTGCACAGTCAGGACTCGGTGTTTGTGTGAAGGCCGGTAGTCTGAATGAGTGGAGGTATACCAACCTCCTCAAGGGGGCATATGGACTCCTTTGATGTGGTCCAGGGAGCAAACAGCCTGGAACTCCAGAGACTAACATTTAAAGAAAATCAAGCACATTGGGCCCCTCGCTCAGGAGAACGTGGGCGGCGGGGGGGGGGGGGGGGGGTTGCAGGTAAATGGGTGAGTTTTCTTGGGCATGGGGCAGGTGTAAGGCAGAGAAGCAGCTGGACTCCCTGCCCCATGCTAATGAGGTGCACAAACTCTGTGGGGGGGGGGGGGCACCGGCAACATAATCCCACCATAACTGCCAGTGTCACATTCTGAGGAATTTTGGGGTCTTTGAGTGTGCTTCAGGCAGTGCCCGATCGTCCCTCTCCCTCCCAATCGCTTCCCCCCTCCAGGTAGCTCCTTTCCCTCCCGATCGCTTGCCCCCTCTCCAGGTAGCCCCTCCCTGCCAATCACTTCTCCCAGGATCTACTTGAGGACCACTTCTGGAGATGCAGCAGTTCGAAATTAAAATCCACCTCTCTGACGAGCTGTCAGGTCTCAGCCTTGTTCAGGTAAAGCTCGTCCATCCTGTACAGGCCACTCCTGCCCCAGAACTGGTCCCAATGTCCCAGGAATCAGAACACTTCCAGTGTCTAAACTGTAAGTTCCCCTCCAAACCATGCACACCGTTCCTTCATCGTTGCTGGGTCAGAATCCTAGAATTCCCTACCCAACAGCAATCCTCACATGGACTGCAGTGGTTGAAGGAATATAAGAATAGGAGATCATCATTCAGCTGCTCAACCCTATTCTACCATTCAATTAGATTACGGCTGATCTGTACCTCAACTCCATTTATTCGCGTTTGCTCCATAATCCCTTAATACCTTTGGCTAGCAACTAGGGATGGTCAATAAATGGGGCCTTGCCAGCAGTGCCCGCACCCTGAGAACAAATAAAACAAACTGGCTCTCAGAATTCTTCCCGCACCCTCCCCTACAGCTGCCTTATAATGTGGAGGCTTTGGTTATGAAGAATTTTCACTTCCCTCCGATCTCTTGGCCTCTGATTTTGGACTTGGCTAAACATGGCGACATTACATTACAACCAGAGCTGTTAACGTCAGGGAAATTTTAGTAGTGGGTTTGTAAAAAGTGAAACACAAAACAAATCCATTTAAATGTGTAGATCTCTGCTTATTTTTGAGTTAATTCCAACAGAATAAGTCACATTTTCAAATCAAAGTGTATGATACAATTACAACCGCCGACAATGCTGAAATTGGAGCAGGACTGGAGTTGGGCTGCAGCCTGACTTCAGCGGTAAGTGGTGGCAGATCCGTTGGAGGAGGCAGCACACTGTACTCCCACGAAGAAGGCTTTAACAATAACTAGGAATTTGCTTTGTCTTGGCTTAGTGGTAGCACACTTGCCCTTGAGTCAGAAGGTTGTGGGTTCAAGCCCCACTCCAGAGACTTGAGCACATAAAGCTAGGCTGACACTTCAGTGCAGTACTGAGGCAATGCTGCATTGTTGGAGGTGCCATCTTTTGGATGAGCTATTAAACCACGGCCTCATCGGCCCCCTCAGATGGACATAATAGTTTCCATGGCACTATTCGAAGAAGAACGGTGAGTTTTCCCCAGTGTCCAGGCCAATATTTATCCCTTAGCCAACATCACTATCTGGTCATTTATGTTATTGCTGTTTGTGGGAGCTTGCTGTGCACAAATTGGCTGCCGCGTTTCCGACGTTACAACAGTGACTGTACTTGAAAAGTACTTCAATGGCTGTGAAACACTTTGGGATGTCCTAAGATTGTGAAAGGCTCTATAAATGGAAATTATTTCTTTCTCTTTAAAATCTTCACACCAAGCCAGGGCAGGAACTTTAAATTTTGTGTGAGGGACATTTTGATGATAAAACTATTTTGGGGGGTTGTTTATTTACTGATGGAGAGGCCACAACCCAGCGTACTCTTGATTGGTGCACCCTAAACCAAATAAACTGTATCTAATTAAACATTAAATGAAACTTAACAACTTAAATTAAAATATTGTTGGCCGGGGTGATGATGCACTCCAGTCCCCGCGGCGCCCACCGGTTGCGGAAGGCCTCGAGCGTGCAGGCGGACACCGCGTGCTCCATCTCCAGGGCCACCCGGGCGCGAACATGGCCGCGGAAGAGAGGCAGGCAATCGGGCCGAACGACCCCCTCGACCGCCCGCTGCCTGGACCAGTTAATGGCTCCTTTGGCCAGGCCCAGGAGCAGTCCTACGAGGAGGTCCTCCGATCTGCCCGCTCCCCTCCGCACCGGGTGACCGTAGATCAGGAGCGTGGGACTGAAGTGCAGCCAAAGATCGAGGAGCAGCCCCTTCAAATAATGGAAGAGGGACTGTAACCTCTCACAACCCAGTGTAACTCCAGTGCACCGTCACACCTAGTTTAAAAGGTGCTGAGGGTCCGAAGACCACCCCACCCCATCCCACTGTGCTCCGGTCCACACTCTCTGGGGCACGGGGCCTATGTGCCAGTTCACAGGGCTCTCTCTGGTGAGCGGGCACTGCCTGCTGGAGCCCCCCACCTCCCACCAATTCCATTGTGGGCCCCACCTCCTGCAGAAGCACACTGCCACTTTAAGGTGAAAGGTCAGAGGGCGCCCTCCCCAATATGGCGGCGCGGGCTCCCCGTTTTTGACCGGCTGCCGGAGCCGGAGCGGAGGCTACTCGACACCGCTTGCGGCCTCTGGGCATGGCTTTAAGCTGGAGCCGGCTGAGAAGCTGCGGGCTGCGGTGGCTGCAGGCCCGAGGGCTGCGCGGGGCGGCCGAGGCCGAGGAGCCGGGCCCGGTGTTCCGCTACATGGGCAAGGGCCGCAGGAAGAGCCGCGTGTTTGTCTGGGGATTCGCCCACACCGGGGCCCTGGGCCTCCCCGCACTGGTGCTGCCCGCCAGCGGCAGGCAGAAACCCAAGAAAATGCAGCTGAGACCGTGCCGGCTGGAGCTGGAGGAGCGGGTGAGGGGGAGGGAGAGAGGCTGTCACTGTCAGTACAACAATTTGCCTGTATAGAGCGCCTTTAACCTAATAAAGGTCCCACTCCAGGAACTTGAGCACATAAGGCTAGGCTGACACTCTAGTGCAGTGCTGAGGGAGTGCTGCAGTGTCGGTGGTGCCGTCTTTCGGATGAGATGTTAAACCGAGGCCCCGTCTGCTCTCTCAGGTGGATGTAAAGGATCCCATGGCAGTATTTCGAAGAAGAGCAGGGGAGGTTATCCCCGGTGTCCTGGACAATATTTATCCCTCAATCAACGTCCCTATAACAGATTATCTGGTCATTATCACATTGCTCTTTGTGGAAGCTTGCTGTCCGCAAATTGCCTGCCGCCTTTCCCACATTACAACAGTGACTCCACTTCAAAAAAGTATTTCATTGACTGTAAAGCACTTTGAGACGTCCGGTGTTCGTGAAAGGCACTATATAAATGCAAGTCTGTCTTTCTTTCTTAAAACGTCCCAAGGCGCTGCACAGGAGTGTTATAAGACAAAATTTGACACCGAGCCACATGAGATATTGGGACAGGTGACAAAAAGCATAGCCAAAGAGCTAGGTTTTAAGGAGTGTCTTAAAGGAGGAAAGAAAGGTTTAGGGAGGCAATTCCAGAGCTTGGTGCCTAGGCAGCTGAAGGTACGGCCACCAGTGGTTGAGCGATTATAATCGGGGATGCTTAAGAGGGCAGAATTAGAGGAGCGCAGATATCTCGGGCGGGGGGGCTGCAGGAGGTTAGAGGTAGGGAGGGGTAATGCCGTTGAGGGATTTGAAAACAAAGATCAGAATTTTACAATCGAGATGTTGCTTAACCGGAAGCCAGTGTAGGTCAGCGAGCACAGGGGTGATTGGTGAACAGGACTTGGTGCGAATTAGGACACGGGCAGCCGAGTTTTGGATGACCTGAAGTTTACAGAGGGTACAAGGTGGGAGGCCGGCCAGGAGAGCATTGGAATAGTTGAGTCTAGAGGTAACAAAGGCATGGATGAGGTTTTCAGCAGCAGAAGAGCTGAGGCAGGGGTGGAGACAGGCAATATAATTTTCTCCAGGATTGCTTGCAGCAGTACCCTGGAGATCAACCTTCAATTCCTAGCGACTCCAGGACAATCCTGGAGAATTGGCAACCCTAGGTGGGGGCCGAAGGCAATGGCTTTGGTCTTCCCATTATTTAGTTGGAGGAAATTTCTGCTCAGCCAGTACTGGATGTCGGACAAGCATTCTGACAATTTAGAGGCAGTGGAGGGGTTGAAAGAGGTGGTGGTGAGGTAGAGCTGAGTGTCATCAGCGTACATGTGGAATCTGACATTGTGGTTTTGTATGATGTCGCTGAGGGGCAGCATGTAGATGAGAAATAGGAGGGGGTCAAGGATCCTTGGGGGACTCCAGAAGTAATGGTGCAGGAGAGGGATGAGAAGCCATACAGATGATTCTCTGGCTATGACTGGATAGATAAGAATGGAACCAAGTGAGGGCAGTCTCACCCAGCTGGACAACGGAGCAGAGGTGTTGGAGGAGGATAGTGTGGTCAACCATGTCAAAGGCTGCAGACTGGTCGAGAAGAATGAGCAGGGATAGTTTACCACGGTCACAGTCAGATAGGATGTCATTTGTAACTTTGATGAGGGCTGTTTCAGTACCGTGACGGGCGGAAACCTGATTGGGTGAAGGGACTGAGTGTAATGTAGCCAAGTTTGCGGATGATACAAAGATGGGTGGGAAAGCAAGTTGTGCAGAGGACTCAAAGAACCTGCAAAGGGATATAGACAGGCTAAGTGAATGGGCAAACATTTGGATGATGGAGTATAATCTGGGAAAGTGTGAGGTTATACACTTTGGCAGGAAAAATAAAAAAGCAAATTATTATTTAAATGGAGAGAGATTACAAAATGCTACAGTTCAGAGAGACCTGGGGGTCCTTGTGCATGAAACACAAAAAGTTAGCATGCAGGTACAGCAAGTAATCAAAAAGGCAAATGGAATGTTGGCCTTTATTTCAAAGGGGTTGGAGTATAAAAGCAGGGAAGTCCTGCTACAATTGTACAGGTTATTGGTGAGACCACACCTTGAGTACTGCGTACAGTTTTGGTCTCCTTATTTAAGGAAGGATTTACTTGCATTGGAGGCAGTTCAGAGACGATTCACTAGGTTAATTCCAGAGATGAGGGGGTTGACTTATGAGGAAAGGTTGAGCAGGCTGGGCCTATACTCATTGGAATTTAGAAGAATGAGAGGTGATCTTATTGAAACATATAAGATACTGAGGGGGCTCGACAAGGTAGATGCAGAGAGGATTTTTCCCTCGTGGGGAAATCTAGAACGTGGGGGCACAGTTTTAGAATAAAGGGTCGCCCTTTTAGAACTGAGGTGAGGAGGAATTTCTTCTCTCAGAGGGTTGTAAATCTGTGGAATTCTCTGCCCCAGAGAGCCGTGGAGGCTGGGTCATTAAATACATTTAAGGTGGAGATAGACAGATTTTTGCAAGATAAGGGAGTGAAGGGTTATGGGGAGCGGGCGGGAAAGTGGCTTTGAGCCCAAGATCAGCCATGATGTTATTGAATGGCAGAGCAGGCTCAAGGGGCCAAGTGGCTTATTCCTGCTCTTATTTCTTATGTTCTAATGGATAAGTTCAAACATGGAGTTACGGAAGAGATGGGCATGGATTTGGGAGGTGACAACATGTTCAAGGACTTTGGAGAGGAACGTGGGGTTGGATATGGGGCAGTAGTTTGCAAGGACATAACGTAAGAAATAGGAGCAGGAGTAGACCATATGGCCCTTCGAGCCTGCTGCGTCATTCAATAAGATCATGGCTGATCTTCGACCTCAACTCCACTTTCCTGCCCGATTCCCCTATCCCTTGATTCCCTTAGTGTCCAAAAATGTATCGATCTCCGCCTTGA
Source organism: Squalus acanthias (assembly GCA_030390025.1). NCBI lineage: Eukaryota > Metazoa > Chordata > Chondrichthyes > Squaliformes > Squalidae > Squalus > Squalus acanthias. The sequence goes on along the minus strand of CM059448.1, from coordinate 45,547,917 downwards.
ATATACTGCACGACTGAGCATCCACAGCCCTCTGTGGTGGAGAATTCCAAAGAGTCACAACCCTCTGAGTGAAGAAATTTCTCATCTCTATCCTAAATGGCCGACCCCTTATCCTGAGACTGTGCACCCAGTTCTAGACTCTCCAGCCAGGGGAAATAGCCTCTCAGCATCTACCCTGTTACGCTCTCTCAGAATCTTGTATGTTTCAATGAGATCACCTCTCATTCTTCTAAACTCTAGAGAGTATAGGCCCATTCTACTCAATCTCCTCATAGGACAACCCTCTCATCCCAGGAATCAATCGAGTGAACCTTCATTGCACCTCTTCTAAGGCAAGTATATTGTTCCTCAGATAAGGAGACCAAAACTGTGCCCAGTACTCCAGGTGTGGTCTCACTAAAGCCCTGTACGATTGTAGTAAGACATCCTTATTCTTGTACTCCAAAACCTTTGCAATAAAGGCCAACTTACCATTTGCCTGCCTAATTGCTTGCTGTGCCTGCATGCTAACTTTCTGTGTTTCGTGTACAAGGCCATCCAAATCCCTCTGAACACAAACATTTGATAGTTTCTCACCATTTAAAAAATATTCTGTTTTACTATTCTTCCTACCAAAGTGAATAACCTCACATTTCCCCACATTATACTCCATCTGCCACCTTCTTGCCCACTCACTTAGTCTATCTATATCCCTTTGCAGACTCTTTGTGTCCTCCTCACAGCTTACTTTCCCACCTGGCTTGGTATCTATCTTCAGCATACTTGGATACATTACACTCAGCCCCTTCATCTAAGTAATTAATATAGGACAGAGGGGTCAAGGGTGAGTTTTTTGAGGAGGGGGAAGACGACGGTAGATTTGAAAGGGAGGGGGAAAGCACCTGAGGAGAGGGGACCGTTAACAATATCAGCTAACATGGTGGCCATGAAGGGAAGTTTGGTGGTCAGCAGTTTGGTGGTAATAGGGTCGAGAGAGCAGGAGGTGGGTCTCATGGAGCTCGGAGGGGACATGAGGGGAGATGGGAGAGAAACTAGGAAAGATGCTGGTTCAGGGCTAGGGCAGGGGGAAACCTTAGGGAAAGTTTGGCCCGGTGGGCTAGGGGAAGGGAGGGAAGTGGCAGAGGCAGCTGAACAGATGGTCTCAATCTTAGTGACAAAGAAGTGCATGAGCTCCTTGCACTTGTTGGAGGTGAGGATGGAGGAGGCAGGAGTTTCAGAAGACGGTTTGTAGCGGAGAAGAGAAGCCGGGGTTATCTTGGAATAGTGAGCAGTTTTGGCAGAGAAGAGCAGGATCCGATAGTGCGGTATGTGGTCCAGCCAGATCTGGCGATGAATGGCTAAACCAGTTGTCCACCAGAAACGTTCAAGTCTGCGTCCCTTGGACTTAAGGAAGAGAGGATGTGAGCCGTACCGGGGGAGCTCAACAGGAGGGGAGTTAGGGGCGGGGAACGAGAGATGGAGTGGGGGCGGGCAGTGTTTCCGTTAATTGTTTTTTTTGTGCGCGGCCTCTGTCGGGCTGAGTGGATCAGAGCTGGCTGCGGATGGACCAGCCGCACTGAAACTCAAACGGCCCAGCGTGGGAAGCCTGTGTGGGCCTGGGGATTGTGTTTAAACCGGTTTGATTTAGGTTTTGTGCCATTAATTGTTTGGTCAAATATACCATTTGAAATATATATATATTCCAATGTTAAACTTGGTGAGTTTGCGATGCACCATACAAACTCTGTCTGTCTTGTTAACAGATCTCGTCCGCAGCCTGTGGCTATGGTTTCACTTTGCTCGCTTCACAAACCAGTGACATTACCAAGGTCTGGGGAATGGGTCTGAATACAGATTCCCAGATTGGATTTCACCGGAGTCGGCGGGACAGGAGTGAGTTGCTGTGTTTGCTTTTACTCTACTGGAGACTTGAGTTGGATGTGTGGAGCTGAGAGGCTCACGGGATTACATAGAATGTACAGCACAGAAACAGGCCACTCGGCCCAACTGGTCTGTGCCAGTGTTTCTGCTCCACACGAGCCTCCTCCCACCCTACTTTATCTCACCCTATCAGCGTACCCTTCTATTCCTTTTTCCCTCGTGTGTTTATCTCGCTTCCCCTTAAATGCATCTCTGCTATTTGCCTTGGTAGCAAGTTCCACATTCTAACCATTCTCTGGGTAAAGAAGTTTCTCCTGAATTCTTATATTTCTGGCCCCTAGTTTTGAATTCCAACCCCCCCCCCCCCCCCCCCCCCAGCGGAAACATTTTAAACATTTTCTCTACATCTACCCTCTCAAACCCCTTCATCATTTTAAAGACTTCTATTAGGTCACCTCTCAGCCTTCTCTTTTCTAGAGAAAAGAGCCCCAACCAGTTCAGTCTTTCCATAACTACTGAGTTATTTCCTGATTAACTGACTACCAACCAGTTTCTGTTTGGGGTGGATGGGTCTGTGTTTAATGCTTACGAAGCAGGGGGATCAGCTCGGTGATGCAGTGTGAGCACAGCTGCTATTCGTGAAGACGGGTAAAATGCGTCACTGGGCATTCTTCACCAAACTCCAGTCAAACAGGTGGTTATTTTCCCTCCTATTTCCAAAAGCTCATCACCAGGGATTAGAATAAGCAGCTTTTTCACAATGTAAAGCAAGCAAGTTAAGTCCTTTTATAACTGATGCTCTAAGGAGCCCGAGATGGGACTTTTGGACTGTGCACAGGAAAGGAAAGACCATTCTGGTTGTGTCATTAATTGACTCGGTGTTAATTAAAAATGTAAATGGTTTTAGGTGTTGATTTTCCACACGGTACATTGGCACACCCTCAGCAATCATCAGTACTCCAGTGTGCTGTCTCTTGAAGTGCTCACATGAGGTTTCAAGCCCACAATTAACTACCCCAGAGATACTAATCTCAGTTGTGCTGTCGGGAGATGCAATCACTCGTGTCTCTTGAACACTGTTAGACATTTCAGCTCTGCCTCAGATATTGTCTCAGGTTAGTTTCACTGATCTCTCCTGTAAGCAGACTCCCGTCCCTCACAATCAGACATTTACTTTTGCTTCCCAATATCCAGATACTGGATGCGACTGCGGAGCCCGGGGTGGAATAGGGATGTCGTGATCCTCATTTCTCCCATCTTCAGTCGGTGGACTGATGAACATTCTGGTGAGACGAGGCCCATGTAAAATCGACAAGCAGAATACACATGACTGGACAAAGTAGCAATCCTGGAACTTTTTAACTTTTATAACGAGATTGATTCCTGGGATGGCGGGACTGTCATATGAGAAGAGATTGAGTAAACTAGGCCTGTATTCTCTTGAATTCAGAAGAATGAGAGGGGATCTCATTGAAGCATACAAAATTATTACAGGGCTTGATAGGGTGGATGCTGGGAAAATGTTTCCCTTGGCTGGGGAGTCTAGAACCAGGGGCCACAGCCTCAAGATAAAGGGTAGGCCATTCAGGACTGAGATGAGAAGAAATTTCTTCACACAGAGGGTGGTGAATCTTTGGAATTCTCTACCCCAGAGGGCTGTGGAGGCTCAGTCATTGGTTATATTCAAAACAGAAGTCGATAGATTTCTGACTAGTAAGGACTTCAAGGGATATGGCGAAAGGGCCGGTGAATGGAATTGAGGCAGAAGATCAGCCATGATCTCATTGAATGGCGGAGCAGGCTCGAAGGGCCGAATGGCCTAATCCTGCTCCTATTTCTTATAACATTTCCAATGATGTACGAAACACACTACGCTATCCTGAACAGCAGGCCGAATGCTCCCTCCGTTTCCTTTGTGGTCTAGTCAGCGTCTTGATGTAAAACTGACCGGCTACATCATGTGCAGCCCAGACTGCCTCTCGACCACTGACCACTCCCTGTCCAGCAGTTGGTCAGTAGAGCTGACAGCTATACTGTCGATAGCGATACCATCCCCCACCCTCAGAGGCGAGCTCCGTGGCAACTAACCATTGCTGTTTACTGAACGAATGTTAATATCCCAACACACTGAACTTGGATGGCAGGGAATGATGGTTTAATGATTCCCCCAATTGTTCCAGATCATCATTCTCATTAACATACCGATCCTCTGTCCCAGTACCTCCAGCATTTCCCTATGTAAAAAGTAACTGATGGGAGAACTAACCCTTAAAGTCCTGAACCTGAGTTCTTATCAGGAAGGTGCTGTAGTTTATAACACCAATCCCTCCCAGGTGAAATGGCCAGTGATCCCCAATTGTGGCAGGGTCCAATCTGTCTGAATGCCCTGAGCTAGGGCAGACTGTACCATGGGGCGACAGTGTTTGGTGTACAACACAACTAAGATCTTCGAGTGGCTGAATACGAAAGGATGCCCTGCTTCTGCTCCAGTTGTACATGTTCTTACTGTGCTGTTATCATTAATCCCGTTTCAGCTAAGGGTTATGAGTATGTCCTGGAACCTTCGCCAGTCCCACTGCCTCTGGAGAAGCCTCAGGAGACGCGCGTGGTGCAGGTGTCCTGTGGCCGAGCACACTCGCTGCTGCTGACTGATAACGAGGGAGGTCGGTACCTGTTCTTTCTACCTAAACACATTTAGCCTCTATTGTCTTTGCATAATCCAAAAATCTAGCAGGGATTTGCTGACCTTTGTTTCCCCTAAACCTGCGGCTGCTTGTTTTATTTGGATGGTTTCAGTTTCAACAGACACTGTTATTTAATGGAGGAATAATCCTAATCTGCTTTAAAACAGCCAAAGGTAACAAAAACACAGAACCTCTTGAAATACCAGGGACAGTGGAGGCCACTTTAGGTTACATTTATAATCATCGCAAATGCAGGAGGGCACAGCACTGAAAAGACCACAGTCCATCAGGCTGGTCACAAATTGACGTCCCTCAACTACCCACTCCCTCATAATCATCCAATTCTCCCGAGCATTTTCCCACTCACCCTGCACCACAGCCCAGTCCCACACTCTGTCTTCACTGCCCATTCACCACCACTCCCAACCACAGCCCATCCGACTCTCTGCCCCTTCTTGCCTCCACAGCCCTGTCCCCACCCCTGGGCAGCCCGTCCCACAGCCCCTCCCTGGGCAGTCCGCCCCTCTCTGGGCCTGTCACCCCCAACCCCTGGGCAGCCTCCCACCTCCTCCTGGGCAGCCCATCCCCCCCACAGCCCCTCCCTGGGCAAGCTGTTTCACATGCTCACCATTCGCTGGCTAAAAGCTACACTGTGCTTCTACCAGTATCCAATCCCAGGCACTTCGCCCTCTCCTCAGAGCTCTGCTGCCTTAAGCTGAGGATCAGTTGTGTTGCCCTTGTAACTCTGGTGCTTTAGTCCCACATGTGACGGGTATCAAAAGCCATGTTACAATCTAAATATATCACATCCACAGAATTTCCTTCATCAGCAAAATTAGTAATTTCCTCGAAGCACTGCAGGAGGTGGGGGGAGATAAGATACATGAAAGGCCAGAGCCAGTGGAGCAGAGAGTTTAGGAGGGTGGGGGTATTGTAGGGCTGGAGTAGATTACGGAGATGGGGAGGAGTGATGCCATGAACAGATTTAAATATGAGAATGCTTCAAAGTTATTGTATGATTATTTGTAATATGCTAGAGACTGGGTAGTAGAATTGCCATGGGAGAGCTCCCTTCTCCCATCCTCGTACCCTCTCCTTTAGGGGTATGATTGTTACCCCTGCCACACGTTGGTGCTTTTCTGATGAAGTTTTGGTCGACTGTTGCTGGAGTTGGTTTCTGTTTCTTTGCAGTTTTCAGTATGGGAAACAATGCCTATGGACAGTGTGGGAGAAGCATCGTGGACAGTGAGATTTATAGGTAAGCTGCCTTCTACCCTCAATCAGATCACAGACACATTCCGAAACTCAAACCTGGCTGGAGCTGGGTGAGGATCAGCAATCGAGTGAAGCTAAACTATCAGCAGGAATGAGAGAAGGGCAGAAACACTCTCAGCTCTAGAGTGTAAGAGAAGAGGCCCAACAGAACCCTATGAGTGGCAAACATGCAGCATAGATTGTCTGGGTGTTACCAGGGAGTAGGGGTTACAGTTATGGAGATAGAGTTGAGAAGTTAGGGTTTTTTTCAAGATATGTGAAGGTTAAGGGGTGACCTAATGCAATGGTTCTCAAACTGGGGTCCTTGGACCCCTGGAGTTCCGCAGAGCCAGTCCGGGGGGTCCGCGAAACGTTGACCAATTATTGGTTGGTGAAGACCTCTGGAAAAATGGCAGACTGGAAAAATGAACTAGTGAGGATCGGGGAGGAGGCAGGACCAGAGTGTTCACATTCGGGTTCCTTCCAATGACCTCATTGATGTCTGTGGGAGGAGAGCGGAGGTTGTCTGGCGGGTGACTGAAAAATAGCAAAGTTTCGCCGGGAGTTGGTAAGCTTTAAAGTTCAACCAAGGGCGAGTCGCTATTGTTCACCGCGAGTCTCCTGCTGGCTTCGTGTGGTCTGCTGGAAGGTTTTTATTTGTTGCGCGAACTTTTCCCGAACCAGTTGTGTGGGATAATCTTGGATCATTAATGTCGGCGAGTTGAAACCGCCACTATGCCGAATCGAGACCAAATCCCGTTACCGCGGCAGCACTGCTTTTATGTCCCGGAAAGTTCTGGCAAAGTTGCGCAGCGGAGGGAGCGGGGCTGTTGGAGACCCAGGGCCCGTTAGGTTGCCCGGCCGTTGTATTTTTGTGGGGAGGGGAGAGGAGAGTTCGGGTTCGCGTGTCACTGGCTGGAGACAGCAGGGTGCGGACTGGCTGGGAGCTGGAAATGCAAGGATTGTTCCTGACCCGCTGGGAACTCCCTGACCACAAAAAGAACAGGTTTGTTTGATGTGGATGTCGGCGGACAGGGGGTGAAGCAGGCGATCTCAATGTTTTGGGAGGTTTTTTTTCGTCTTGAGTTCTTTTTAATTTCACTTCTTTAGCTTTTTAGCCTTGAATTAAAATTGAGGCTTTTGCTAATTTCAAATTATATTTATGAAAAAAAAGTTCGTAATTAAAATTCTTAAATGAGCAGTAGTTTTTAGGACGGTACTTAAAATTAATGTAACAAGTAGGAAAGTGAACAGCAGGCGCAGCTTTAAATAAATTGTCAAACATCACACCGAGGATAGACAGACTCTGCAGTGAGAAGCAGGCACACGCATCTCACTGATCTCTGTAAGTAAATGCCTGTTTTCTTAAAAGCATTATTAAAACACTCTTTACATGCAGCACTTCCATATTATGAGTATTATATAGTATAATTTAGATGGGGGGGGGGGGTCAGTGATTACTAATCCATTTGAAAAGAGGTCCTTCAACCAAAAAAGTATGAGAACCACTGACCAAATGCACATCTTGGGGTTATGTTACGGTAAACGGTGATTGATTGTTTCCACTGCTGGGCAAGATTGAAAATTTAAGCAAAGAATTAATGGGGAGGTTAGAAATATTTCTTTATAATTTGTGATTGTCCAGCACAGGTTGTCCTTGGAGCAGTCTGTAAGTACCTATAAAAGGCAATTAGATGGTTGTATGAAAGAGGACTGCTAAAGGGTATGAGTAGCGAGCAGGAGATTAGACTGGGTGGGATATTAAAGGGTATGGGGGGTAGGCAGGAGATTGGGATTAGACTGGGTGGGATATTAAAGGTACGGAGAATGAGATTAGACTGGGTGGGATATTAAAGGTATGGAGAGTGAGATTAGACTGGGTGAGATATTAAAGGTATGGAGAGTGAGCAGGACAGTGAGATTAGATTTGGCAAGAAAACATAAGCATGAATTGAAGTGATATTGAAGGGAGAGGGCGATTGTGGGAGTGTGGGGGGTCTTCTGTGGAAGCGAACGTGTCTGGTGGAGTGGGGGCGGGGTTGTCTGGGGGAGATTGAATTTTGGGACAGGGCAGATGATCTGCAGTCTGTTCTGGTCATGTATGTTCTGTTTTCCTATTTGGAATTCTACCATCAGTAATCTGCCAATGACGAGCCTTTAGGCAGTTCCAACCCTGGGCACAACTCCACCCTGGAAGCCACCATTTACCCTTGCCGTTTTCAGGATGTCCCTGCAACAGGCACCAGGCACAGCCAACTGAGTGGGTGATCTGCTCCTGGGCCCCTCCTGTTGTTGCTCTAATTGGCTGCTGGGGGTGCACGAGAGTGGCCCTCTCTCACCCTTCCCTTCCTGTGGAGAGCCTGCTTGACCTATACTGTACTTGCTACACTACTCTTTTATTAAAATAAACCAATCTGAAGGCCCATAGTGCTGTGTCCTACTGTTTGATGGTGCAACAGGCAGAGGCCTCAGTGAATGTGGGATGTTTCCCTGCCCGCCCCCCCACTCTGCATTTACCCATTTTAGGGGGTTCTGGTGACTTGTACCCAGACCCTGCGCCCTGTGTTAGAGCAGCAAGACCCCACAGCTTGTTCTAAAGTAGAGAGCAGTCTTTAACTGTACCTGCATAGTGGCTCTGGGTTACTTACCATGTTATTTTTTTTTTAACCAGTGGCAGCCAAATTATTCACCGTATTGAAGACTTGGATAGCAGAGTTGTTGAGGTGAGGTCTGAAATCTTTGTTTTCCTCTTAATTTGATGAACGGTCCTATGTGATTCTGAAAAATCACAAGAAAAATGTCTTGAAGCACTGAATAAAGATTTGTCACAGTTTGTGCCTGTCATGTTTAATTGGGATTTAACTTGGATGACAAACACAATGTGACAAAAGTGAAGCGTTTTTGTCTTGGCAATGGCTCTTTTAATTCAGTCACAAAACCTAAGGAATTCTAAACCAGCTGCAGTCAGAATTGTGTCTCCAGCATGGCCCAGTACAGTGTTGTGAGATTCGGCCTCTGAGCAGTTAACTGAGGCAAGAGTTAAGCCATGCATTCAAATACAAACACACTGCAGTTTGTTCACTCATGGGCATGACGAGCAGCTCCTTTTCAATGTCATGATTCACATCTGTAAGCCCTGGGAGGTATTCTCTGGGCTTAGCCCGGGCTCTTCGAATCGCAGACTGGATCAGTCTGGAGTGCAGGGTCGAGTCCGCTCCTGTACTTGAAGTTGACACTTGTTTTGTGCCTCTGTATCTCCTCCCAATCTCTGTTGCTGCCACCCTGTGCCATGTCCAGCACCTTCAGACAACTTAAACTATAATTTTTTTTTAACATAGAGATTGTGAGCCATTTACAGGAAACTCTTTATTAACCGGCACCGACGGGACCGGCGTGGTGCCGGTTAATCAAAAAGTCCGGATAACGGAGAGTTATAGCTCCCAACGTACGAGAGCCCCGTACACACTGACATGCGCCTGCATTCGGAGCTCCGTCTCCCCGGGGACCGCCAGCTGACCATCTGTCGTGTCCGCTGCCTACCCGGGCTGCACATTCCCTCCCAATCTACATGCTCCGATACAAGGCAAACGCCTCGGGGTTTTTTTTAAAGTTATTTTTAAAGGAGAGATGAAGGAAAACCCCGGTTACCTACTCAAGAATTTTGCCGGTTAAGAGAGATTTCCGGTTATTTGGGTGCCGGTTAAAAGAGAGTTTCCTGCTCCGCCATTCAATAAGATTATGGCTGATCTTCTACCTCATCTCCACTTTCCTGCACTATCCCCAAAACCCTTGATTCCCTTAATATTCAAAAATCTATCGATCTCTGTCTTGAATATACTCAACGACTGAGCCTCCACAGCCCTCGGGGGGTAGAGAATTCCAAAGATTCACCACACTCTGTGTGAAGAAATTTCTTCTCATCTCAGTCCTGAATGGTCTACCCTTTATCCTGAGGCTGTGGCCCCTGGTTCTAGACTTCCCAGCCAAGGGAAACATTCTCCCAGCATCCATCCTATCAAGCCTTGTAATAATTTTGTATGCTTCAATGAGATCCCCTCTCATTCTTCTGAATTCAAGAGAATACAGGCCTAGTTTACTCAATCTCTTCTCATACGACAGTCCCGCCATCCCAGGAATCAATCTCGTGAACCTTCGTTGCACTCCCTCTATGGCAAGTATATCCTTCCTTAGGTAAGGAGACCAAAATTGTACACAGTACTCCAGGTGTGGTCTCACCAAGGCCCTATATAATTGGAGTAAGACTTTACTCCTGTACTCAAATCCTCTTGTAATGAAGGCCAGCATACCATTTACCTTCCTAATGGCTTGCTGCACCTGCACATTCACTTTCAGTGACTCATGTACAAGGACACCCAGGTCCCTCTGAACACCAACATTTCCCAATCTCTCACCATTTAAAAAATATTCTGCTTTTCTATTTTTCCTACCAAAGTGGATAACTTCACATTTCTCCACATTATATTACATTTGCCATGTTCTTGCCCACTCACTTAGCCTGTCTATATCCCCTTAAAGCCTCCTTCATCCTCCTCACAACTTACATTCCCACCCAGCTTTGTTTCATCAGCAAACTTGGATATATTACATTTGGTCCCCTCATCCAAATCATTGAGATAGATTGTGAATAGCTGAGGCCCAAGCACTGATCCTTGCGGTACCCCACTAGTTACAGCCTGCCAACCCGAAAAAGACCCGTTTATTCCTACTCTCTCTTTTCTGTTCGTTAACCAATCCTCAATCCGTGCTAATATATTACCCCGAATCCCATGGGTCCTAATTTCATTTAAAAACTTTTGTGTGGCACCTTATCGAATGCCTTCTGAAAATCCAAATACACCACATCCATTGGTTCCCCCTTATCCTATAAATTTTCCCTATTTGAGGAGCTGACATTTAAATATATTTGTGTACAGTTTTAGTCTCCTTACCTAAGGAAGGATATACTTGCCTTAGCGGGGGTGTAATGAAGGTTCACTAGATAGATTCCTAGGATGAGAGGGTTGTCCTTTGAGGAGAGATGGAGTAGAATGGGCCTATATTCTCTGGAGTTTAGAAGAATGAGAGGTGATCTCATTGAAACATAGAAAATTCTTAGAGGGCTTGACAGGGTAGATGCTGAGAGGTTGTTTCCCTTGGGTGGAGAGTCTAGAACTAGGGAATATTGTCTCAGGATAATGGGTCGGCCATTTAAGACGGAGATGAGGACCAATTTCTTCACTCGGAGGGTTGTGAATCTTTGGAATTCTCTACCCCAGATGGCTGTGGACGCTCAGTCGATCAGTATATTCAAGGCGGAGATCGATAGATTTTTGGACACTAAGGGAATTGAGGGATATGGGGATAGGGCGGGAAAGTGGAGTTAGTGTAGAAGTTCAGCCACGATCTTATTGAATGGCGGAGCAGGCTCGAGGGGCCATATGGCCGACTCTTGCTCCTATTTCACATGTTCTTACTAGCAGCTCTCTGGTGGCATTGCTCATGGTGAGCCCTCTGCCTGGGGAACCTTTGTCTGTCTTGCTCTCTCCCTCCGATATGGTGTCTCTCTCTCCCTGCAGCTTTCCTTCTCTCTGGGCCTGAAGTGTGTTTCCCTACGCCAATCTCGGCAGTGTTTCAAGGAGCAGGGCATGGGGATGGGCAGTGGGTGAATTTTTTTTATTGATTCATGGGATGTGGGCGTCGCTGGCAAGGCCAGCATTTATCGCCCATCCCTAATTGCCCTTGAAGGTGGTGGTGAGCCTCCTCCTTGAACCACTGCAGTCCGTGAGGTAAAGGTACTCCCACAGTGCTGTTAGAGTGGGAGTTCTAGGATTTTGACCCGGTGACGATGAAGGATCGGCGATATATTTCCAAGTCAGGATGGTGTGTGACTTGGAGGGTAACTTAGAGGTGGTGGTGTTCCCATGTGCTTGCTGCCCTTGTCCTTCTAGGTGGAAGAGGTCGCGGGTTTGGGAGGTGCCGTCGAAGAAGCCTTGGCAAGTTGCTGCAGTGCATCTTGTAGATGGTACACACTGCAGCCACGGTACGGCGGTGGTGAAGGAAGTGAATGTTTAAGGTAGTGGATGGGGTGCCAATCAAGCGGGCTGCTTTGTCATGAATGGTGTTGAGCTTCTTGAGTGTTGTTGGAGCTGCACTCATCCAGGCAAGTGGAGACTTTGCCTGGAGACTATTCCATCACACTCCTGACTTGTGCCTAGTAGATGGTGGATAGGCTTTGGGGAGTCACTCGTCGCAGAATACCCAGCTTCTGACCTGTTCTTGTAGCTACAGTATTTATGTGGCTGGTCCAGTTAAGTTTCTGGTCAATGGTGACCCCTAGGATGTTGATGGTGGGGTACTCGGCAATGGTAATCCATTGAATGTCAAGGGGAGCTGGCTAGACTCTCTCTTGTTGGAAATGGTCATTGCCCACCACTTGTGTGGTGCAGATGTTACTTGCCACTTATCAGCCTAAGCCTGAATGTCATCCAGGTGTTGCTTCATGCGGGCATGGACTGCTTCATTATTTGAGGAGTTGTGAATGGAACTGAACACTGCAATCATCAACGAACATCCTAGTGATGTCCTGGAACTGAGATGATTGGCGTCCAACAACCACAACCATCTTCCTTTGTGCTAGGTATGACTCCAGCCAGTGGAGAGTTTTCCCCCTGATTCCCATTGACTTCAGTTTTACTAGGGCTCCTTGATGCCACACTCGGTCAAATGCTGCCTTGAATGTCAAGGGCAGTCACTCTTGCCTCACCTTTGGAATTCAACTCTTTTGTCCATGTTTGGACCAAGGCTGTAATGAGGTCTGGAGCCGAGTGGTCTTGGCGGAACCCAAACTGAGTATTGGTGAGCAGGTTATTGGTGAGTAAGTGCCGCTTGATAGCACTGTTGACGACACCTTCCATCACTTTGCTGATGATTGAGAGTAGGCTGATGGGATAGTAATTGGCCGGGTTGGATTTGTCCTGCTTCTTGTGGACAGGACATACCTGGGCAATTTTCTACTTTGTCGGGTAGATGATAGTGTTGTAGCTGTACTGGAACAGCTTGGCTAGATACCAAGGGGTGATTATGCTACAGTTGTATAAAGCTCTGGTTAGACTACATCTGGAGTACTGCATCCAGTTCTGAACACTGCACCTTGGGAAGGATATTGGGCTTGGACGGGGTGCAATGCAGATTCACCAGAATTATGCCAGGGTTAAAAGGGTTACATTATGAGGGCAGGTTGCATGGACTAGGTTTGTATTCCCTTGAATATAGAAGCTTAAGGGGTGATCTAATTGAGGTGTTTAAAATGATTAAAGAGTTGACAGGGTAGATCGAGAGAAACTGTTTCCTCTGGTGGGGAGTCCAGAATAAGGGGTTATAATCTTAAAATTAGACCCAGGCCATTCAGGGGTGATGTCAGGAAGCACTTCACACAAAGGGTAGTGGAAATCTGGACCTCTTTCCCCCCCCCCCCCCCCCCCCGCAAAAAAGCTGTTGTGGCTGAGGGTCAATTGAAAATTTCAAAACTGAGATTGGTAGATTTTTGTTGGGCAAGGGTATTAAGGGTTACAGAACCAAGGCAGGTAGATGGAGTTAAGATTAACCATGATCTAATTGAATGGCGGAACAGGCTTGAGGGGCTGAATGGCCTCCTCCTGTTCCTCAATGAGCGGGGCAGCTAAGACCAGCGACAGTGGGATGGGATGTAACTGAGTAGCTGGAGGCTAAAGGACGCTGGTGCATTTAATTCAAAATATATAAACATTAAAAGCTTACCTGACTTGGAGAAAAACTTCGGGCAGGTCTGTTCAGTTTGTCTGTACAAACAAATTTGATTGAATTGGGATAAATTCAGATGTGATGTTCAATCAACAAATGGGCAGTCTTGGCCGAGAGGGTAGGTCGATGGATTAGATATTCGTTGGGTTTCGCGGCACAGGTTCGAATTCTGCCGACTACAGTTAATGGTTGGTTTCCCACAGTTGTGCTTTGCCATCTGTGGCCACTTGGTTAGAACATGGCACTAAAAACAGCACGCTCATGGGTTTGATCCCTGCACATTTAACAAAGGTAGTTTCCACAAAATGACATACATCACCAGCAGTGGGAGGCTTGGAACTGCACCCTAACCGGCAACCGTTTATTCATTCTAAATGCTCACATAGTCATTTAAATTGTACATGTTTATATAGCCGTTTTACATTGTAAATGTTGACATAAAAGTGTCGCTGAAAAGTTGTGACAACGGGGAGTAAAGTTTTTGGGCAGGAAGTGCGCGTGCCACTTCTTCATCTGTTGGTCCATAAACTCATTTGGCAGTTAAAGCCGAGATAATGAGGTTTGCTGAAGAACCTGTGGAGGGACAGCAGCTAAAGAAAGGTTTTCTGTTCATTATCCTGGGCATGCTGTCAGAAACTTACCTAGATGTCAGATACAGTCTGCCGTCCGGAGCTGAGACTCACCGGCAGGAGCAGTTGAAATATCTGGAGTAAGAAGGCAAAAAATGTAACATACAGAACTACCGGGTAAAAGTACAAGAATAACAAGTCCTTCTGATATTATGAAATGAAAATGATTAATTCCCATTCTTTAAATATTCTCTGATTGTACAGAATGATTATATTGAAGTTCTAGTGTAGTAGGGTGAGCACTGTTTCTACAGTTTGAAGACCATTCACACCATCAATGTGCTGTCTGTGATTTACAGGTTAAATGTGGGCAGGATCACAGCCTCTTCAGAACAGCGAAAGGCGAGATCTATTCCTGTGGGTGGGGAGCTGACGGACAAACAGGTGAGGGTGTCTGATGACCCAGAGTTTGAAGGTCTCCTCACTTCCACAGCAACTGTTTCTTTCAGGGTTCAACTCAGCAACTTGTGATAGTTGCATATAACAAAGCATCAAATCCGAACATTTATTTATTTACTTATGTACAGAACTCTTTGAAGGTAGCAGGACAAGTTGATAAGGCTGTTAAAAAAGCATAAGGGATCCTGGGCTTTATAAATAGAGGAATAGAGTACAAAAGCAAGGAAGTTCTGCTAAACCTGTATAAAACACTGGTTAGGCCTCAGCTGGAGTACTTTGCCCAATTCTGGGCACCACACTTTAGGAAGGAAATGGGTGACCGCCAGACAGAGTAAAAGAACTAGGAAGGTAGTGCAGGAGTCCCCTGGGTCCATCTCCCTCTCCGACAGATTTTCCGTTTTGGATACTGCTGGGGGAGATGGTTTCTCAGGGGAATGCAGCAAGAGCCAAGTCTGTGGCACTACGAGTGGCTCAGCTGCACAGGAGGGGAGGAAAAAGAGTGGGAGAGCAATAGTGATAGGGGATTCTGTCGTAAGGGGAACAGATAGACGTTTCTGTGGCCGCACACGTGACTCCAGGATGGTATGTTGCCTCCCTGGTGCCAGGGTCAAGGATGTCACTGAACGGCTGCAGGGCATTCTGAAGGGGGAGGGCAAACAGTCAGAGGTTGTGGTTCACATTGGTACCAACGACATGGGTAGAAAGAGGGATGAGGTCCTGCAACAAGAATTTAGGGAGCTAGGTAGCAGATTAAAAAGCAGGACCTCAAAGGTTGTAATCTCTGGATTACTCCCGGGTGCCACATGCTAGTGAGTATAGGAATAGGAGGCAAGAGCAGATGAATGCGTGGCTAAAGAGTTGGTGCAGGAGGGAGGGCTTTAGTTTCCTGGATCACTGGGTCTGCTTCTGGGGAAGGTGGGACCTGTACAAGTCGGACGGGTTGCACCTGAACCGGAACGGGACCAACATCCTTGCGGGAAGGTTTGCTAGTACTGTTGGGGGGGGGGGGGTTTAAACTAACTTGGCAGGGGGATGAAATACGGAGTGGAGCTATAGTAGGGGGTGATGCACAGCCAAATATAGAGGAAAAAACAAGTCAGCCTGGAAGGCAGAGCAAATATGTAACGGCACAAGGGAGTATGGCAAGGCTGGATGGCATTTATTTTAATGCAAGGAGTCTTGCGAGTAAGGCAGATGAATTGAAGGTGTTGATGAACACATGGGAGTATGATATTGTTGCTATCACAGAGACATGGTTGAGGGAGGGGCAGGACTGGCAGCTCAATATTCCAGGGTATAGAATCTTCAGGCGAGACAGAGGGGGGTGTAAAAGAGGAGGGGGTGTCGCAATGCTAATCAAGGAGTCAATTACTGCTGTAAGGAGGGATGATATCTTAGCAGGTTCCTCTAATGAGGCCATATGGGTAGAACTTAAAAACAAAAAGGGGGCAAGCACTTTGCTGGGAATGTACTATAGGCCCCCAAACAGTCAGGGGAAGATAGAGGAACAGATATGCAGGCAAATCTCAGAGAAGTGTAGAAATAATAGGGTAATAATAGTAGGGGATTTCAACTTCCCCAATATTAACTGGGATAGTCAGAGTGTGAAAGGCTTAGAGGGTGCGGAATTCTTAAAGTGCATCCAGGAGAGCTTTTTGAGCCAGCATGTAGAAAGTCCTACAAGAGAGGGGGCGGTACTGGACCTAATTCTAGGGAATGTAGCCAGGCAAGTAACTGTCAGTAGGAGAGCATTTTGGTGACAGTGACCATAATTTGGTGAGATTTAAGGTAGTCATGGAAAAGGACAAAGATGGACCGGAAATAAAGGTTCTAAATTGGGGGAAGGCCGATTTTAATATGATAAGGCAGGATCTGGCCAAAGTGGATTGGGATCAGCTACTTGTAGGAAAATCCACATCAGAGCATTGGGAGTCTTTCGGAAAGCAAAGAGAGAGAGTACAACGCCAACATGTTCCCCGTAAAGGTCAAGGGTGGGACCAACAAGCCCAGGGAACCCTGGATGTCAAGGGATATACTAGAATGGATTAGGAAAAAAAGGGAGGCTTTTGGCAGATACAAAGGACTAAAAACAGTGGAAGCCCTAGAGGAGTATAGAAAGTGCAGGGGGGTACTTAAAAAAGAAATTAGGAGAGCGAAGAGGGGGCATGAAAAAACACTGGCGGGCAAAATAAAGGAAAATCCCAAGGTGTTTTATAAGTATATTAAGGGCAAGAGGATAACCAGTGAAAGAGTAGGGCCCATTAGGGACCAAAGTGGCAATCTGTGTGTAGAGCCGGAAGATGTGGGTGAGGTTTTAAATGAATATTTTGCATCTGTGTTCACTATGGAGAAGGGCGATGTAGGCATAGAAATCAGGCAGGGGGATTGTGATATACTTGAACAAATTAGTATTGAGAGGGAGGAGGTACTAGCGGTTTTAGCGGGCTTAAAAGTGGATAAATCCCCAGGCCCAGACGAGATGTATCCCAGGCTGCTGTGTGAGGCAAGGGAAGAGATTGCAGGGGCTCTGACACAAATTTTCAGAACCTCTCTGGCCACAGGGGAGGTGCCAGAGGACTGATGTAGTCTACATGGACTTCAGTAAGGCTTTTGACAAAGTCCCGCATGGGAGACTGATCAAGAAGGTAAGAGCCCATGGGATCCAGGGCAATTTGGCACATTGGATCCAAAATTGGCTTAGTCAGGAGGCAGAGGGTGATGGTTGAAGGTTGTTTTTGTGACTGGAAGCCTGTGTCCAGTGGTGTACCGCAGGGATCGGTGCTGGGTCCTTTGCTGTTTGTAGTGTACATTAATGATTTAGATATGAATGTAGGAGGTATGATCAGTAAGTCCGCAGATGACACGAAAATTGGTGGAGTGGTAAATAGCGAGGAGGGAAGCCTCAGGCTACAGGACGATATAGATGGGTTGGTTAGATGGGCAGAACAGTGGCAAATGGAATTTAACCCTGAAAAGTGTGAGGTGATGCATTTTGGGAGGACTAACAAGGCAAGGGAATACACAATGAATGGTAGGACCACAGGAAGGACAGAGGATCAGAGGGACCTTGGTGTGCATGTACATAGATCCCTGAAGGCAGCAGGACAGGTAGATAAGGTGGTTAAAAAGGCATATGGGATACTTGCCTTCATTAGCCGAGGCATAGAACATAAGAGCAGGGAGGTTATGATGGAGCTGTACAAAACGCTAGTTAGGCCACAGCTGGAATACTGTGTGCTACACTATAGGAAGGATGTGATTGCATTAGAGAGGGTACAGAGGAGGTTCACCAGGATGTTACCTGGGCTGGAGCGCTTCAGCTATAAAGAGAGACTGGACAGGCTGGGGTTATTTTCCTTAGAGCAGAGAAGGCTGAGGGGGGACCTGATTGAGGTGTACAAAATTATGAGGGGCATAGATAGGGTAGATCGAAAGGAACTTTTCCCCTTAGTAGAGAGGTCAATAACCAGGGGGCATAGTTTTAAGATAAGGGGCAGGAGGTTTAGAGGGAATTTGAGGAAAAACATTTTCACCCAGAGGGTGGTTGGAATTTGGAACACACTGCATGAACGGGTGGTAGAGGCAGGAACCCTCACAACATTCAAGAAGCATTTAGATGAGCACTTGAAACGCCATAGCATACAAGGCTACGGACCAAGTGCTGGAAAATGGGATTAGAATAGACAGGGCTTGATGGCCGGCGCGGACACGATGGGCCGAAGGGCCTCTTTCTGTGCTGTATGACTCTATGACCTAAGGATGTCAAGGCCTTGGAGAGGGTGCAGAAGAGATTTACTAGAATGTTTCCAGGGATGAGTTACGTGAAGAGACTGGAGAAGCTGGGGTTGTTCTCCTTGGAGCAGAGAAGATTAAGGGGAGATTTAATAGAGGCATTCAAAATCATGAAGGGTTTAGATAGAGTAGATAGGGAGAAACTGCTTCTACTGGCAGGAGTGTCGGTAACCAGAGGGCACAGATTTAAGGTAATTGGCAAAAGAACCAGAGGTGAGATGAAGAGAAATGTTTTTACGCATCGAGTTGTTGTGATCTGGAATGCACTGCCTGAAAGGGTGGTGGAAGCAGATTCAATAGTAACTTTCAAAAGGGATTTGGATAAATATTTGAAGGGGAGAAAATTGTAGGGCTATGGGGAAAGAGCGGGGGAATGGGATTAATTGGATTTTCGTAGAGCCGGCACAGCACACTGGTCCCTGGCTCCTGACCCGGCAACACCTCAGTTTTAAAGTTCTCATCCTTGTTTTCAAATCCCTCCATGGTCTCGCCTCGCCCCTCCCTATCTCTGTAATTTCCTCCAGCCCTACAACCTTGAGATCTCTGCGCTCCTCCAATTCTCGCCTCTTGTACAGCCCCGATTTTCATCGCTCCATCATTGGTGGCCGTGCCTTCAGCTGCCTAGGCCCTAAGCTCTGGAATCCCCTCCCTAAACCGCTCCGCCTTTCTACCTCTCCATCCCCCTTTAAGAACATAAGAATTAGGAACAGGAGTAGGCCATACGGCCCTTCGAGCCTGCTTCGCCATTCAATAAGATCATGGCTGATCTACGACCTCAACTCCACTTTCCCGCCTGATTCCCCATATACCTCGATTCCCCTGGAGTCCAAAAATCTATCTGTCTCAGCCTCGAATAAACTTAATGACTCAGCATCCACTGCCCTCTGGGGCAGAGAATTCCAAAGTTTCACAACCCTCTGAGTGAAGAAATTCCTCCTCATCTCAGTCTTAAATGACTGACCCCTTATCCTGAGACTATGCCCCATAGTTCTAGACTCTCCAGCCAGGGGAAACAACCTCTCGGCATCTACCCCGTCAATCTCCCTCAGTATCTTCTATGTTTCAATGAGATCACCTCTTATTCTTCTAAACGCCAGAGAGTTAAGGCCCAATCTACTCAATCTCTCCTCAAAGGACAACCTTCTCAACACAGGGATCAATCTAGTGAACCTTCGTTACACCGCCTCTAAGGCATGTATGTCCTTCCTCCGATAAGGAGACTAAAACTGTGCACAGTACTCCAGGTGTGGTCTCACCAAGGCCCTGTACAATTGTGGTAAGACTTCCTTACTCTTGTACTCCAACCACCTTGCAATAAAGGCCAACATGCCATTTGCCTTCCTAATTGCTTGCTGTATCTGCATGCTAACTCTCTGTTTCCTGTACGAGGACACCCAAATCTCTCTGAACACCAACATTTAATAGTTTCTCACCATTTAAAAAATGTTCTGTTTTTCTATTCTTCCAACAATATCGAATAACCTCACATTTCCCCACATTATACTCCATCTGCCACTTTATTGCCCACTCACTTATCCTGCCTATATCCTTTTGCAGACTCTTTGTGTTCTCCTCACAGCTTACTTTCCCACCTAGCTTTGTATCGTCAGCAAATTTGGATACATTGCACCCTGTCCCTTCATCTAAGTCATCAATATAGATTGTAAATAGCTGAGGCCCAAGCACTGATCCCTGTGGTACCCCACTAGTTACAGCCTGCCAACCGGAAAATTACCCATTTATCCCTACTCTCTGTTTTCTGTCCGTTAACCAATCCTCTATCCATGCTAATATATTATCCCCAACCCTATGAGCTGTTATTTTGTGTAGCAACCTTTTATGTGGCACCTTATCAAATGCCTTTTGGAAATTCAAATATACTACACCCTCGGGTTCCCCTTTATCTACCCTGCTAGTTACATCCTCAAAAAACTCTAATAAATTTGTCAAACACTATTTCCCTTTCATAAAACCATGTTGACCCTGCCTAATCATGTTATGATTTTCTAAGTGCCCTATTACCACTTCCTCGATAATGGATTCCAGCATTTTCTCAACGACTGATGTCAGGCTAACTGGCCTGTAGTTCCCTGTTTTCTCTCTCTCCCCTTTCTAGAATAGCGGGGTTACATTTGATACCTTCCAATCTGCTGAGACCGTTCCAGAATCTAGGGAATTTTGGAACCAATGCATCCACTATCTCTGCAGCCACCTCTTTTAGAACCCTTGGATGTAGGCCATCAGGTCATGGGGATTTGTCGGCTTTTAGTCCCATTAGTTTCTCAAGTACTTTTTATCTACTGATATTATAGAATCATAGAATGGTTACAGCATGGAAGAAGGCCATTTGGCCCATTGAGCCCGTGCCGGCTCTCTGCAAGAGCACTTCAGCTAGTCCCACTCCCCCGCCCTTTCCCCGTAGCCCTGCAAAATTTTTTCCTTCAGGTACTTATCCAATTCTCTTTTGAAAGCCGTAATTGAGTCTGCCTCCACCACCCTTTCAGGCATTGCATTCCAGAACCTAACCACTCGCTGACTAAAAAAAGTTTTTCCTCATGTCGCCTTTGGTTCTTCTGCCAATCACCTTAAATCTGTGTCCTCTGGTTCTCGACCCTTCTGCCAATGGGAACAGTTCCTCTCTATCTACTCTGTCCATACCTCTCATGATTTTGAACATCTCTATCAAATCTCCTCTCAATCTTCTCTTCTCTAAGAAGAATAACCCCAGCTTCTCCAGTCTATCCACGTAACTGAAGTACCTCATCCCTGGAATCATTCTCGTAAATCTTTTCTGTACCCTCTCTAAGGCCTTCACATCCTTCCTAAAGTGCGGTGCCCAGAATTGGACACAATACTCCAGTTGAGGACGGACCAGTGTTTTATACAGGTTCATCATAATTTCCACACTTTTGTAATGCATCACTTCACACTTTTCTGCGTTAACTTTCATCTGCCATGTGTCTGTCCATTCCACCAGCCTGCCTATGTCCTCTTGAAGTCTATCACTATCCTCCTCACTGTTCACTAATCTTCAAAGTTATGTGTCATCTGCAAATTTTAAAATTGTGCCCTGTACACCCAAGTCCAAGTCATTGATATATATCAAGAAAAGCAGCGGTCCTAGTACCGACACCTGGGGAACATCACTGTATACCTTCCTCCAGTCCGAAAAACAACCGTTCACCACTACTCTCTGGTTTCCTGTCACTTAGCCAATTTCGTATCCATGCTGTCCCTTTTATTCCATGGGCTTCAATTTTGCTGGCAAGACTATTATGTGGCACTTTGTCGAACGCTTTTTGGAAATCCATGTACATCACGTCAACTGCATTGCCCTCATCAACCCTCTCTGTTACCTCATCAAAAAACTCGATCAAGTTGGGTAAACACGATTTGCCTTTAACAAATCCGTGCTGGCTTTCCTTAATTAATCCACACTTGCCCAAGTGACTGTTAATTTTGTCCCTGATTATTGTTTCTAAAAGCTTCCCCACTACCGAGGTTAAACTGACTGGCCTGTAGTTGCTGGGTTTATCTTTACACCCTTTTTTGAACAAGGGTGTAACATTTGCAATTCTCTAGTCCTCTGGCACCACCCCTGCTTCTAAGGAGGATTGGAAGATTATGGCCAGTACCTCCTCGATTTCTTCCTTCACTTTCCTCAGTGTCGTAGGATGCATCACATCTGGTCCTGGTGACTTATCTACTTTAAGTACAGCCAGCCTTTCTCGTACCTCCTCTTTATCAATTTTTATCTCATCCAGTATCTCCTCTACCTCCTCCTTCACTATGTCTATGGCAGCATCTTCTTCCTTGGTGAAGACAGATGCAAAGTACTCATTTAGCACCTCAGCCATACCCTCTGCCTCCATGCGTAGGTCTCCTTTTTGGTTCCTAGTTGGTCCCACCCCTCCTCTTTGTACCCGTTTACTATTTATGTGCCTATAGAAGACTTTTGGATTACCTTTTATGTTAGCTGCCATTCTGCTCTCATACCCTCTCTTTGCTCCTCTTATTTTCTTTTTCACTTCTCCTCTGAACTTTATTTATTTAGCAAGATTCTCAGATGTATTCTCGACCTGACATCTGTCATACGTGCTCTTTTTCTGCTTCATCTTACTCTGTATCTCGTTCATCATCCAGGGAGCTCTGACTTTAGTTGCCCTACCTTTCCCCCTTGTGGGAATGTAACTCGACTGTACCCTGAACTATTTCCTCTTTAAAGGCAGTTTTGCCTGCCAATCTCTGATTCCAATTTACCCGGGCCAGATCCGTTCTCATCGCACTGAAATTGGCCTTCCTCCAATTAAGTATTTTTACTCTAGATTGCTCCCTGTTTTTTTCCATAGCTAATCTAAACCTTTTGATACTATGATCACTGTTCCCTAAATGTTCACCTACTGACACTTGCTCCACTTGACCCACCTCATTCCCCAGAACCAGATCCAGCAATGCCTCCTTCCTCGTCGGGCTGGAAACATACTGATCAAGAAAGTTCTCCTGAACACAGTTCAGAAATTCTTCCCCCTCTCTGCCCTTTTACACTATTACTATCCCAGTCAAAATTAAGATAGTTGAAGTCCCCCATTATCACTACTCTATAGTTCTTGCATCTCTCTGTAATTTCTCTGCAAATGTGCTCCTCCATATTTTTCCCACTAGTTGGTGGCCTATAGAATACACCTAGTCGTGTAATGGCACCTCTATTATTATTTAACTCTAAAGAAGAAAGACTTGCATTTATATGGCGCCTTTCATGACCACCGGATGTCCCAAAGCGCTTTGCAGCCAATGAAGTACTTTTGAAGTGTAGTCACTGTTGTAATGTTGTAATCTAGCCATATAGATTCTGTCCTTGACCCCCTCCAGGCCATCCTCTCTCTCCAACACTGTAACATTCTCCTTAATCAATACTGCCACCCCACCTCCTTTCTTTCCTTCCCTATCTTTCCTGAACACCTTATATCCAGGAATATTTCATACCCAATCCTGCCCTTTTTTGAGCCAGGTCTCCGTTATTGCCACCACATATTCCCATGTGGCTATTTGCGCCTGCAGCTCACCAATCTTGTGCTTCGTGCGGTCACATTCATACACTGTAAACCATCCTGTGTTCCCTCTTAGTCTGACCTCACCTAATACCGCACTATTTCTTACTCTAGTGCTCTCCTTTGTGCCCTTTGTTTCTCTTTTCTAATGCTACATCCTGGTGCCCATCCCCCTGCCAACTTAGTTTAAACCCTCCCCAATAGCACTAGCAAACCTCCCCGCGTGGATGTTGGTCCCGGCTCTGTTGAGGTGCAACCCGTCCGGCCTGTACAGGTTGCACCTCCCCCAGAACCAGCCCCAATGCCCCAGGACTCTGAAGCCCTCCCTCCTGCACCATCTCTCCAGTCACGCATTCATCTGCTCTACCCTCCTATTTCTATACTCACTTGCGCGTGGCACCGGGAGTAATCCAGAGATTACTACCTTTGAGGTCCTGCTTTTGAATCTCTTTCCTAGCTCCCTAAAATCTGCCTGCAGGACCTCATCCCTCTTTCTACCTATGTTGTTGGTACCGATATGGACCACGACCTCTGGCTGTTTACCCTCCCCCCTCAGAATGTTCTGATTACTTTAAGTTCCTCACTCTTATTAGCCCCTTGGTTCCCCACTATTTTTGGTATGCTTTTTGTGTCTTCTACTGTGAAGACAGATACAAAATATTTGTTTAAAGTCATCCGCCATTTCCTTATTCCCCATTATAATTTCACATGTCACAGCCTCTAAGGGACCAACGCTTACTTTTGCTACTCTCTTCCTTTTTGCATACTTGTCCAAAAATGTGTGGGTTAGGTTGATTTGGCTATGATAAATTGACCCTTAGTGTTAGGGGGGATTAAATATGTGGGGTTATGGGGATAGGATGGGATATGTTAGGGGGAATTAAATACGTGGGGTTACGGGGGTAGGGTGGGATATGTGTACTGTGGGGATTAAAGCAGGGACAGGGTACTGGATTTGGATGATCAGCCATGATCGTATTGAATGGCGGAGCAGGCTCGACGGGCCGAATGGCCTACTCCTGCTCCTAGATTCTATGTTTCTATGTTTAAGCTCTTACAATCTGTTTTTATATTTCTTGTTAGTTTACGCTCATTCTATTTTCTCCCTTTTTATCAATTTTTTGGTCATCCTTTGCTGGTTTCTAAAGCTCTCCCAATGCTCAGGCTTACTATTCTTCACAACATTATAAGCCTCTTCTTTTACATAGAAACATAGAAACATAGAATCTAGGAGCAGGAGTAGGCCATTCGGCCCGTCGAGCCTGCTCCGCCATTCAATACGATCATGGCTGATCATCCAAATCCAGTACCCTGTCCCTGCTTTAATCCCCACAGTACACATATCCCACCCTACCCCCGTAACCCCACGTATTTAATTCCCCCTAACATATCCCATCCTATCCCCATAACCCCACATATTTAATCCCCCCTAACACTAAGGGTCAATTTATCATAGCCAAATCAACCTAACCCACACATTTTTGGACTAATTTTAATCTAATACTATCCTTAACTTTTTTAGATAGCCACGGATGGATCACTTTTTCCGTGGAGTTTTTATTTCTCAATGGAATGTATATTTGTTGAGAATTTTGGGATATTTCTTTAAATGTCTGCTACTGCTTATCTACCATCATACCTTTTTAGCTAATTTCCCAATCCAACTTAGTCAACTCACCTCATACCTATGTAATTGGCTTTATTTATGTTTAAGACTCTCGTTTTGGATTTAAGTATTTCACCCTCAAACTCAATGTGAAATTCTACCATATTATGATCACACTGGGCAACACGGTGGCATAGTGGTTAGCATTGTTGCCTCACAGCGCCAGGGACCCGGGTTCGAATCCGGCCTCGGGTGACTGTCTGTGTGGAGTTTGCACATTCTCCCCGTGTCTGCGTGGGTTTCCTCCGGGTGCTCCGGTTTCCTCCCACAGTCCAAAGATGTGCGTCTTAGGTTGATTTGGCTATGATAAATTGACCCTTAGTGTTAGGGGGATTAAATACGTGGGGTTACGGGGATAGGGTGGGATATGTGTCGGTGCAGGCTCGATGGGCCGAAATGGCCTCTATCTGCATTGTGGGGATTCTGTGATTCCCCAGAGGATCCTTTACTGTGAGATTACTAATTAACCCTGTCTCATTTAAGACGTTCTTTAAATCCAACCTCTTTGACCTCCTCTGTCTTGATATCTCCTTATATGGCTCAGTGTCACATTTTGTTCAATAATGCACTTGTGAAGCGCCTTGGGATGTTTTACTACGTTTAAGGCACTATATAAATGCAAGTTGTTGTTGCCTGTCCTTCCCCTCCCCTCCCCTCTGTGCATAGTAATTCTATCTGATCTGTCCACCTACCTTTTCTGAGCTTAATCCCATGTCCCTTATTGTCATTCCTGGGCGCATGGTTATCAGTTTCTCAGGGTTCAACTTTTCGATACCCTCAATAAGATCCTCCCGCAGTCTACTCTGGAAGGATTGACATCTTCTGTCGTCTCTCCTTGTCTGACTCCCAGTGCTGTGATGTCTTTCCTATATTGTAGCAACAAGACCTATACCCAGTAGTCCCGATGCACCCAAAACAACGGCTCCTTGATCTTGATAGTTGGCCACTGAAGTTGTATAGACTTGGTATCAATTTTCACACCCATTGATGCCACACAGTTTGCTTCCTGCCGGCCTCACTTTTACACAAGTCCGAGTGCCAGCTTCTGAGTGGATCTGACCAATAAACCAATCACTTGGTCCTCGGGTTATGTTTGTGACTTGAGTTACAAGGCCACAACCGTGGATTTTGGGAATGCTCATTAAAATTTATTTCTGCATGTCTGATGATGTTGCTGGAGTGGCTACTTACCCATATCTTGCTTTAGAATGGTCGATGGCGAGGCTGAAGGGGCAGGGAGATAGCTTTTTAAACCAAATTTTGGAACAACTATTGTAAAATTGTCAGGAATGAAAACTGACCAGGTGCTTTACATTCCTATTGAGGATTCACTCTGTCAGTTATATTAAGGAAAGGCGGTGGTACGTGTCTAAAGGGGCAAATACAATTTGACATTTTATAGTCATAGAATGTTCCAGCACAGAAAAGGGTCCCCGTCAAATCTGTGCTGGTGTTTTCTCCACATGAACCACCCAGTCTAATCACACTCTCCTGCTCAATCCCCAGCCCCCTTAGAATCCCTCTTGGTACCTATCTAATTCTTTAATTCCATGTACCATTATCTTTCCCATAAAAATCTTATAAATCATGGACTTTCCAAAAGACATTCGATAATGTAACACATCCACTGCATTTCCTTTATTATCTCATTTATTTATTCAAAGAATTCTATATGGTTGGTCAAACACAGCCTGCCTTTAGAAATCCTGATTAATGCAGCTTCTTCCATCCCGTATTACAGACTCTAGTTAGTAGACTGATTGGCCTGTAACCTCCGGCCTGATCCCTACTTCCTTTAGTGAAGAGGAGAGTCACAAACTGCTCCACTGCAGTCCTCTGGCACAACCTTCCTTTCTGAAAAATTGTTTCCCCAGCTTCCCTCAGGATCTTAGGCTGTAATCCATCAGGTTCCAGTGATTTGTTCAGTAATTTCTTCAGTCCCTCTTTGAAAAGTAGCCTCCGCAAACTGTTCTCCGTGCTTCTGTAGGTCCAATACCAACCTCCGCTCTGAAAATTGAGGCAAAGTCCTTGTTTAGTATCACTGCCATTCCCTGAGTCTTCACAAGTTCACCTCCTTCATCATCAGTCACGCTGCCCTGTGCTACCTGTGATAACGGGATTACTCTGACCACCAGTATGCCTGGAGAAAGCTTTTTGTTACCTTTGTTTAAAGAGTTAATTCTTTGTATTTAAAAACAAGAAAAACCTACCCTGATAATTCTTTCCTTAGGTCTCGGTCACCATGGTACAAGTTGTAAACCGACCAGGCTGACAGGGGATGTTGCCGGAGTCAATATTGTACAGACAGCAACATATGGAGACTTCTGCTTGGCCGTATCCGAAGATGGGCATCTGTTTGGCTGGGGCAACTCTGAGTATCTGCAACTTTCTGCAGTTACTGAGGCTACGCAGGTAGGCATGGAGATTCCCTATCGAGAGAGAGAGAGAGATCTCCAATGTCAAAACCCATACACAGTGGTGACACAGCACGTCAACGCACCAACTCCCAGCAGTACAGAGTGAAGGTCTCCTGTCTGGTCAGACGCTCTGCTGAGTTCCTAACCTCAGTTCTGACACTCGGCTACCTGGTTTCCACAGCAGAAATAACCCTGTGTCACTTCAGATTCTTGGTATGTGGAGTTACCTCCCACTATTTTAAAACCGCTTGGTTTTGACGCTGTTCTGTGTTAGGATCACAGGCTGTTCCAATTACAGACAAATGATCTGATCTATAACTAGGGGTTTATTTTCAATCCTTGCTTTCAAAGGGACAGTTTGTTTTTACATTTTAAGATATTTAAAAAGAATTGCCTCTCTCTAGGAAGCTGCAGCTTATTGTATGAGATTTTTTTCCTTTTCTCTCAAATGAAAGCACCAAACAGGGATTTGTTTCCGTATTCTATCTACAACATTATCAAAGTGTAAATCTGAATTCAGGCTTTGGCTAGCTGTTTCTTTGTCTCCGTCAAAGAAGAGGCCAATCCACAAATCTCTGGATTGATCCCTGTTTTCTGAGTGGAGCTGACTGACTACAGGCAGGACGGTCGATCTGTAAATCATTCGGAAGGCAGGTGCTGGCTGAGACCGAGGGATCCAATACATAGTTCCCTGTAAATGTGAGTTTAGCTAGATAAAGGCCAATCGATTGTCGGGTCTCGTAAACAGGCAGAGAGTCCAGGGTAGTGAGGTGATGATAAATGGAGCAGGGCCGTGGTTATAGTCCAGTCTGGGTGTACTGTTCTGCGGTAATTGGGAAATGTATAAAATCTCTCAACAAAGTGACGATGACTTTCCTTCTTTGTAAATTTATATTTTTATTGCAGGTGAATGTTTCAAAGCACCTCCCGTTTAAAGGAGTTGGAAAAATAAAGCAGGCAGCCTGTGGTGGGACTCATGCTGCAATCCTTAACAGTGAGTCCTTGTCTTTTTAACAATGTGCTCTGTTCAGATCTTTTACTTTCGGGATACTTACCTCCTTAATCCCAAATAATGAGATTAGGTATCACAGCTGGCCATGCACCTGCCCCCAGAGAGGACGGTTCAGGGTTCACCCTCTGGTTACGTGCCATTCAAGGTGGATTGCTACGTTAGCCCAAAATTTCTCTAAATAACCGTGGGCTAATGGCGCTCACCATTATTTTAGGGCAAATGCGACAACAACTTCAGGCGAGGGCAGATGCATGATTAAAAGTGGAAATTGAAAAGTTGCTGTCGGAGAGGTGCCGCTCCACCGTTACCTTCACGAAATTGGCAACTCGCTGTCTGGCTCACCATTCAAATGCTTCGAGCGGTGTAAAGTTGCTGTATTTGCACAGTAGATACGAAGTAAACTCGCCACAGAAAGTTAAGTCGTCATTTCAAGTGCCCTTTTAACAGGGTGATAAGTGTTAGTTACTGACAGCCAACCTGTCTGGCACCGAAAATTAACTATTACAAGTGTGGAGTCTCATTCCTTCAGGTTTTAATTATTGTTTGAGATTTTTTAAACATGAAGGTAACTTTTTTTTTCTTTCTTTCCCTCTCAATACAATCTCTCTCTATTTTTCTTTCTGTACCTGATTTGACATTGAATTCACCCACTCTAACATGCACTTCCTTCTCAGTCCTTGCATTAATTTCCAAATCCTTTAGTCTGATTGGTGAAAGAGATAGGCAGTTGCTTGCCCTGTTCACTCAGGTCCCAGATGCCCTGTAGAGGGCGTCGCGCTGTTTCCAGCTCCCACTTTACAGCAACTTGCAGCACAAAATATCGTGGAGGGCAAGTCTAACTAACGGCGGGCGCTGTTTGTTGACTGGTTGCAGCAGGTCTTAGACCATTAACTCCACGGGACCACGTGAAGTTCCAGCTCCATGCTACAGCTCAGTATTATATACTGGAGGGGGCGCGGGGAAGTGAAATACTCACCGGATAGCGCCCCCCCCCTTCCCATCCTGCCCCGGGACAGACACCCCCACCCCGCCCTCTTGCCCACTAACAGAATTGTATGAAGATTCAAGATCCCTCTCCCCATGCTTACTGTATTTGTGTAAAAATACCTGGACTCTCAGCGTCCAGTGATCTGAAAGCAGCCTTAAAACTAACTTCATCTTGGATGTGAAAATCAAATATTCCTTTAAGCCGCAAGACCCAGCTGGATTACTCTACGTATTCTGTTCTCTTAATCCTACGCTTTCCTGACTTTTCCTTCCAGTATCTTCTGCCACTTCCTTGAGAAGCTTCCTTGCTCCTGTCCTGACAATCTACACGTAACTAGGCCCTCTCTGTGTGTTAGTAGCGTTGTTCAGATGTTCTAATACTTGCAGCCTCTTCCCTCGCCGCCCCCCCCCTCCCCCCACATTACAGGCAGTTGTATTTCACATGGTTTCATCCAGGGGCACTTCGCCTGATAGCCACCATTTTGATCTTCATGTTGGTGAATAAGATCTCCAACCCTGCTGCTATTGCAACATTTGACCCTGACTGTACTTGAGTCTCGTTCTGTCACCGCCCTGCATTGGTGGCTGAGCATGTCCATAAGGAACGGCACATTCTTGGGAGAAATATGTCAGCATTCACCTCTTTGAGATATGCAGAGATAGCCTGTGGATTCTGGTCTTTTAACTTCTTACATTGAGAGAAACTGCCCATGACAAAAATGGGAAATTAAAACAAGTTTAACTTCATGACCCTTTTTTCTATCCCTAATCTTTCTCCTTTTAGTTTTTTTTCTTTCCAAGCTTAACAAATTATCCTTGATCCCTATTTATTTTTCTGAAGATGCCTCCAGTTCTTTTGAAGAGGCAGCGCCTGCAAATCCAGGTGTGACTCTCTCCTTCACCCAAAGGGGCTTCCACTATTGCCACAATTTTCTCTGTCCACTCTCTACCTCCACCTTCTACATCATTCTCCTCTCGTCCTTCCTGTTATTTTACTTCTCCTGGTTTTTGCTTTCCATAATCTCTTCCTAGGAGGTCTCCTCCAGGTCTTTATATCAAAAAATCCTCTTGCAATACATCAAAGTAGTTCCAGCCCATCATCCACTGCAGTAATTTCTCCCTCGGATTAAAGTCACATTCTAAAGCTCTAATCCTTTCCCGGTCTAGAGGCGAGATTGCTACCACTGAGCCCAGGAGTATTCCCACTCTGCACAGTTATCACTTTCTCAGTCGAATCTGTGATTCCCTTATGTTGCTAATTATCTGAACGTGTTCACGGGAGGCCCTGTCGTATCTGAACAAACCACTGCTGAATATGCCAAGAATGAACTTGTGCTGTTTTGTCAATTGCAGGTGAAGGCAATGTGTTTGTCTGGGGTTATGGAATTCTGGGAAAAGGATGTAATCTGTCTGAATCCAGGGTGCCGGAGATGATCCCGTCGACGCTGTTTGGCTGGTCTGAGTTCACGCCTCAGGTTCGAGTTGACCGTATCAACTGTGGCCTCAACCATTTTGCTGCCATCACCAGTAAGTGTCTACGAAGAGCTTTAGGAGGTGCTGAAGGAGCACCGTTTGTTTCAGGGGATTGCTTTTGGTTTTGTTTTGTGTCATCTGATCATGGTACAATTATCGCTCCACTCGTACGCACATCTCTAGGCTTCTACCACTGAGGCCCAATCAACTAAACTGGTGGTTCTTGGAAACAGCATTCCATCCAGTCAGTCCCAGTGTTTATGAAATATCATACCCCACAATACCTCTCATACCCCTCTATCAAATAGTTATCCAGGTACTTGCTCTTGAATTGCTGATTCACTCAGTCCCCACTGCCTCCCCAGGCAGTCCATTCCACACATTCCTCCCTAGTTACCTCTTTCATGACAACGCAGCTCCATCTACAACCACCCTTCAGCCAATTTTCGATTCATTTTGGAGAACTCCACCTACTATGTTGTTCCTTCCAATCTTACGGATCAATCTCCTGTGTGGCACTGGATCAAAAGCTTTGCTGAAACCTGAAAAAACATCCCCTGAACTCCCCCTGTCCCCAAATACATAGAAGTTACAACACAGAAACAGGCCATGTGGGCGTTTACCTTCCTCCCGAACAAACAGTCTTAATCACATTTATCCGCCCTGTTCCCCAAATCATAGAATCTTACAGCACAGGAGGAGGCCTTTCGGCCCATCGTGCCTGTGCCAGCTCTTTGAAACAGCTATCCAATGAATCAGACTCCCCAGCTCTTTCCCCATAGCCCTGCAATTATTTTTCTTTTTAAGTATTTATCGAATTCCCTTTTGAAAGTTACTGTTGAATCTGCCCTTTCCGGCAGCGCGTTCCAGATCACAACAACTTGTGTTTTAAAGAAAAACAAATTCTCCTTGTATGCCCCCTGAATTTTTTGGCAGTTACCTTAAATCTGTGTCCTCTGGTTACTGACCCTCCTACCACTGGAAACAGTTTCTCCCTATCTACTCCATCAAAACCCCTCAATTTTGAACGTCTCTATTAAATCTCCCCTTAACCTTCTCCGCTCTAAGGAGAACAACCCCAGCTTCTCCAGTCTCTCCACATAACTGAATTCCCTCATCCCTGGTACCATTCTGGTAAATCTCCTCTGCACCCTCTCCAAGGCCTTGACATCCTTCCTAAAGTGCGGTGCCCAGAATTAGACACGATACTCTAGCTGAGGTCTTACCAGTGATTTATAAAGGTTTACCATAACTTCCTTGCTATTGTACTCTATGGCTTTATTAATAAAGCCAAGGAGCCCATATGCTGATTTTTAGCAGCTTTATCAACTTGTCCTGCCACCTTCAAAGATTCATGTACGTGAACCCCCAGGTCTCTCTGTTCCTGCACCCCCTTCAAAATTGAATAATTTAATTTATATTGCCACTCCTCATTCTTCCTACCAAAATGCATCACTTCACATTTCTCTGCCTACTTGCATTGATCAAATTTCACCGAGGTTGTTCCACTTTTCTTCTATACTCCTTCCTTCTAAAAGTTTTGCCCAATCGACACCCCTCAGCTCACTCCTTATTGATGAGTCTGCGTAGTCCTCCCTCTCTGTAGTGTTTCCATTGCCATTTCTCATATTTCTGGTTTGTGAACATGATACTTGCCCAAGGGAAGCAGTGTTGATCTGGAATGCAAGCTAACCTGTTACACCGACCGTCCTGACTAATTTACCAAATGGGCCATAATCAGTCTGTGGGACGTACTGTGGCAGCAGCTTCATTGGGAATGGCAGTCCATTCTGGATAACCTTGCCCCCGTATCACCAGAAGAGAACTTGCTCAACAGCCGCTATCTCGGAGAGCTGCGTCCCAGAGCTAACTGCACTCGAGATAATCAAGGTCTCCCCACATTCACTTTTAATTTTAGACATTCTAGCAACAACTCCAAAAAGTGTGTGGCTTAATGAAGAATTCTTGCATTTCCTGTCAACTTTTCCATTGTAAATTCCCGTGTTTACCTCGGCTCAATTGATAGGCTGTTGCCTCTGAGTCAGAGAGATGTGGGTTCAAGTCCCACTCCAGAGACATGAGCTCATATTCCAGGCTGACAATCCATTGCTGTACTGAGGGAGCGCTGCACTGTCGGAGGGGCAGTACTGAGGGAGCACTGCACTGTCGGAGGGGCAGTACTGAGGGAGCACTGCACTGTCGGAGGGTCAGTACTGAGGGAGTGCCGCACTGTCGGAGGGGCAGTACTGAGGGAGTGCCGCACTGTCGGAGGGTCAGTACTGAGGGAGTGCCGCACTATCGGAGGGTCAGTACTGAGGGAGCGCCGCACTGTCGGAGGGTCAGTACTGAGGGAGCGCCGCACTGTCAGAGGGACAGTACTGAGGGAACGCTGCACTGTCGGAGGGGCAGTACTGAGGGAGCGCTGCACTGTCAGAGGGGCAGTACTGAGGGAGCGCTGCACTGTCAGAGGGACAGTACTGAGGGAGACTGCACTGTCAGAGGGGCAGTACTGAGGGAACGCTGCACTGTCAGAGGGGCAGTACTGAGGGAGCGCCGCACTGTCGGAGGGTCAGTACTGAGGGAGTGCCGCACTGTCGGAGGGGCAGTACTGAGGGAGTGCCGCACTGTCGGAGGGTCAGTACTGAGGGAGTGCCGCACTGTCGGAGGGTCAGTACTGAGGGAGCGCCGCACTGTCGGAGGGTCAGTACTGAGGGAGCGCCGCACTGTCAGAGGCACAGTACTGAGGGAACGCTGCACTGTCGGAGGGGCAGTACTGAGGGAGCGCTGCACTGTCAGAGGGGCAGTACTGAGGGAGCGCTGCACTGTCAGAGGGAAAGTACTGAGGGAGACTGCACTGTCAGAGGGGCAGTACTGAGGGAACGCTGCACTGTCAGAGGGGCAGTACTGAGGGAGCGCCGCACTGTCGGAGGGTCAGTACTGAGGGAACGCTGCACTGTCGGAGGGGCAGTACTGAGGGAGCGCTGCACTGTCGGAGGGGCAGTACTGAGGGAGCGCTGCACTGTCGGAGGGGCAGTACTGAGGGAGCGCCGCACTGTGGGAGGGTCAGTACTGAGGGAGCGCCGCACTGTCGGAGGGGCAGTACTGAGGGAGCGCCGCACTGTCAGAGGGGCAGTACTGAGGGAGCGCCGCACTGTCGGAGGGTCAGTACTGAGGGAGTGCTGCACTGTCGGAGGGGCAGTACTGAGGGAGTGCTGCACTGTCGGAGGGGCAGTACTGAGGGAGCGCTGCACTGTCGGAGAGGCAGTACTGAGGGAGCGCTGCACTGTCAGAGGGGCAGTACTGAGGGAGACTGCACTGTCGGAGGGGCAGTACTGAGGGAACGCTGCACTGTCAGAGGGGCGGTACTGAGGGAGCGCTGCACTGTCGGAGGGTCAGTACTGAGGGAACGCTGCACTGTCAGAGGGGCAGTACTGAGGGAACGCTGCACTGTCAGAGGGGCAGTACTGAGGGAGCGCCGCACTGTCGGAGGGGCAGTACTGAGGGAGTGCTGCACTGTCAGAGGGGCAGTACTGAGGGAGCGCTGCACTGTCGGAGGGGCAGTACTGAGGGAGCGCTGCACTGTCGGAGGGGCAGTACTGAGGGAGTGCTGCACTGTCAGAGGGGCAGTACTGAGGGAGCGCTGCACTGTCAGAGGGGCAGTACTGAGGGAGCGCTGCACTGTCGGAGGGGCAGTACTGAGGGAGCGCTGCACTGTCAGAGGGGCAGTACTGAGGGAGCGCCGCACTGTCGGAGGGGCAGTACTGAGGGAGCGCCGCACTGTCGGAGGGGCAGTACTGAGGGAGTGCTGCACTGTCAGAGGGGCAGTACTGAGGGAGCGCTGCACTGTCGGAGGGGCAGTACTGAGGGAGCGCTGCATTGTCGGAGGGGCAGTACTGAGGGAGCGCTGCATTGTCGGCGGGTCAGTACTGAGGGAGCGCTGCATTGTCGGAGGCAATATTCCCCCTAATTTTTTTTTGGGTGCATGGTCCCTTTAACAGGCTGCACGGCCCATTCAAAGTTTTGTGCATGTTTGAAATTTCACATTGGAAAAGCCGGTCCCGGGCTGTGCGGGACAGGCAGACAGTTGCGCAGTTAAAAAGATCCCGTGACACTATTTGAAGAGGAGCAAGAGAGTTCGCCCAATGACTTGGCCAATATTTATCCCTCAAGCATCATTACCAAAACACCTCATTGCTGTTTGTGGGATCTTGCTCTTTGCATATTTCACAATAACTTAATCAAACTTTCCCATTGATTTGTCTGTTTTAATGCTTTCATTAAAATCCGTACTTGAAGGCCTCAGCATCTCCTAAAACCCTGAGCTTGGCTTGTGATATTTGCCCAGAGCTGTGACGTCGTTGGTTGACTTTAGATTGTGCAGTCTGAGCATGTGCAAGTATACGGCATTTTCCAGCAAGCGTCAGTATTCTGCTGCCACAGAGATTAACACGATAAATCCAGGAAAACCCCAGCAGCGGCTTCACTTTATCTTCACATTCATCTATACAATGTTATGTTGCAAATCAGCACTATTGTTTTGTTTGTAGAACATTCGTGTCTTATTTATATTGGGCCAGAAATTCAGCTTTCCGGCTTCCTGCGGGTGCAAGCATCGCGCGCGTACTTGCCTACCGCGCCTGCTGTTGTGCTTCGGGTCCACGAGGACTTCGGCTCCTGGGCCTCCTGCAGCTGCCGGCGCGCAGTGCTTGCGTATCCCAGGGGCGCAGTTAGTTCGAAGCGTCCCCTGGGATCACGTGGGCCATGGAGAGCCAATCGGAGCAGGGCATTTTCATTCATAGATTTGACAGGAAGACCTGTCAAATCTATGAATAGAGATCGGCCCCAAAACCACACTTAAACTTCAAATAATTTTTTTTTTAAAATCACATTTTTAAAATAACTATAAGTTACATAAATTAACTACTTTAAACAAAAATTTAATTTTTGAAAAAATTAATTATACTTTTTAACGGTGCTA
Organism: Squalus acanthias; assembly: GCA_030390025.1. Classification (NCBI taxonomy): domain Eukaryota; kingdom Metazoa; phylum Chordata; class Chondrichthyes; order Squaliformes; family Squalidae; genus Squalus; species Squalus acanthias. Next base: position 45,511,939 of record CM059448.1, on the reverse strand, counting down.
AAAATAAACTTACCTTTCTTTAAAGTATGTAAAAAAGATAAACCTGTTGAAAAATTTTTTAAATTGTAATTAATTAACCACTTACCTTGTTAAAAACAGGCCTTGCGCCTCCTTTTTAAAAGTGCAGCTTCTCCATACTTACCCTCCCGGAGAAACCTGAAAAAAAAACCGAAGTTCACTGCGTGCGCGCAGCCTCTCCCGCGCAAGTGTTCGACTTCTGAACCCCTTCCTTCAGGGGAACGGAAGTTTCGGTTTCCCGCGCATGCGCAGTGCATGCAGGAAACC